>JAODAL010025183.1:0-59130 GCA_025379985.1 Phyllomedusa bahiana
TAAAAAATTTTGTTGGAAACCTTTGACTTTGCGAAAGTAATAAAAATCCCTTAAAAAATGATCCCTTTATTTTTTGCATTTGGAAATAAAAAATAATTTGGTTTTCCAATTGCCCAAAACTGAAGGGTTTTATTGATTTCATGCCAGAGAGAAAAACCTGCAGATGGGGCTTTTTATATAGTGGATTTGAACTTTTGGTTTCAACTGTATGTGTTCAATGTGTAATGGTCTATATTCAGCAATGGTGTGGAGGTATTATTCAGTCACTATGTGGTGGTGATATGTGGTCAGGGTGTTGCAGTATTATTCAGTCACTATTTGGTGGTGATATGTGGTATTGATGTGGTGGTATTATTCAGTCACTATGTGGTGGTGATATGTGGTCATGATGTTGTGGTATTATTCAGTCACTATGTGGTGGTGATATGGGGTCATGATGTTGTGGTATTATTCAGTCACTATGTGGTGGTGATATGAGGTCATGGTGTGGGAGTATTATTCAGTCACTATGTGGTGGTGATATGTGGTCATGATGTTGTGGTATTATTCAGTCACTATGTGGTGGTGATATGTGGTCATGGGGTGGGAGTATTATTCAGTCACTATGTGGTGGTGATATGGGGTCAAGATGTTGCGGTATTATTCAGTCACTATGTGGTGGTGATATGTGGTCATGGTGTTGATGTATTATTCAGTCACTTTTCAAGATGGAGCCGAGCTGCGCTTTTGAAACACGCAGCGGCGATCCATCATCTAAATGCCGCTCCGTGTTCCTCATAGCCCGCGGTGATAATCTCACTGCTAATTGTTACATCCGTCTTGGGGTCTGCTCTGTCGGATCGGATCCTAAAAGCGCTTGTAACACGGAGTGTAAACTCCGTGTGAACAAGCCCTTATACTCCGTACTCTGTGTTACAGCTTTTGATATATTTTATGTATATAAAATGTATCATTCGGCGAGGGGGATATATATCCTTAGACCTTTTATATTCACCAACGGTGTCCTGTTACAATTAGGTGAGGGAGACTCCGAGGCCCCGGCACCCATTTTGATTACAAATTACAGTGATGATGTCATCACATTGGTCTGTATAATTTGAAGCAAGACCGGGCGGGGGCATCATAGAGATGGAGGAGACAACGAGGCAAAGTGGGCCCTTAAAATCAGCTCCTCTGGTCTGACACATTGCCCCACCTTCTTCTCCTCCCTCCCTTTTTCTCCACATACCCATCTTTTTTTTTTTCATCTCTTTCTTAAATCACCAGGAGTTCAGCAGGACCTTACTTGAATTTTAATTAGTACAATCAGGGGCGTAACTAGAGAAGCCTGGGCCCCAAAGCAAACTTTTGGATGGGCCCCCCCCCCCTCCCCGACCACGAACATTTACCAGGACATACTGTTAGATAATGTAGATAATACAAGGGGCAAATACCTCACCATACATATCCCCATCATAATGCTACCAATCAAATCCCACTATATCAAGACCAACATTACCAATAACGCCATACCTCCCAACATTTAGAGATTGCAAATAGGGACACATTAGCTACGCCTCTGGCCACGCCCAAACAACTGATATCACATCAGGCCACACCTCTGACCACACCCAAACAAATGATATCATACCAGGACACGCCTATAACCACGCCGCACCAAACAAAATCATGCCCCGCCCCTCCAGAGGACCAGCGCCAACACAACAGCGGCGCCACTAGGATCTGTAAATATGTAATTATATAAAGTAATGTATTGTATACACAGAAATCCATACAAATAGCTGTCAGACAATGTTCTATGGATGATGATACCTCTATATAATGGTCGTTCAGTGACCACATAATACCGCTGTACAAGGAGCAAATATCACCGTACTGTTACTAACCACACCAAGACTATTATCAATAATACCGCTATACAGAGATCAAATAATTCCACCACACCATGACAACATCACCAGCACATAGTAACTGAATAATACCACAACACCATGACCACATATCAACAGCACATAGTGACTGAATAATACCATCAAACCATGACTACATATCACCACCACATAGTGACTGAATAATACCATCACACCATGACTACATATCACCACCACATAGTGACTGAATAATACAGCCATACTGATCCTGAATATGAACCATTACACTCCTACCAACATTCCTGTCATACAATGACCATATGGGGGTAGATAACAGTTGTACACAGGCTCTGCAGACTGTATATTACCTCCATATATTGACCATATGGTGGTAGACACCAGTGTACACAGGCTCTGCAGACTGTATATTACCTCCATACAGTCACCAGATAGTGGTAGACACCAGTGGACACAGGCTCTACAGACTGTATATTACCTCCATACAGTGACCATATGGGGGGCAGATAGCAGTTGTACACAGGCTCTGCAGACTGTATATACCACCATACAGTGACCATATGGGGTAGATATCAGTTGCACACAGGATCTGCAGACTGTATATTACTACAATACAGTGACCATATAGTGGTAGCTTCCAGTGTACACAGGCTCTGCAGACTGTATATTACCTCCATACAGTGACCATATGGGGTAGATATCAGTTGTACACAGGCTCTGCAGACTGTATATTACCTTCATACATTGACCATAAGGTGGTAGACACCAGTGTGCACAGGCTCTGCAGACTGTATATTACCTCCATACGGTGACCACATAGTGGTAGATAACAGTGTACACAGGCTCTGCAGATTATATATTACCTCCATACAGTGACAATATGGTGGTATTTACCAGTTGTACACAGGCTCTGCAGACTGTATATTACCTCCATACAGTGACCATATGTTGGTAGATTCCAGTATACACAGCCTCTGTGATGACAGTACAATACAATTTAGTGACTCACAGGTGACGTCTTCTCTGATGGGAGTCGTTCCCTTTCTCTGTTCCTTCCAGATCGCCATGATGACTTCTCCCAGCCTCGTCCCTGCAGAATTAACCACACAAACATTTTAGACTTTGTACTTTTCCATCACCTCCCTACCAATTCCCACCTCTGTACAAACTCCCCATGGGGTGATAGGTGGAGTAGGGGAGTATGGGGCAACAGGCAGTGGTCAGGGGGTTATAGAGTGTCAGGTGAGGGTTGTATTTTGTGTTGGCACTAGGCCACAGGGGTGAGAGAGGAGGTAAAGGCCACAGCTTACAGCACAATCTCCTGGGGGGAGACAGAAGACCATCCCCCCGGAGATTGTGGTGCGGCTCTGGCCTGTTCCCCATTCCCTGCACCCCCAGATGATCACTCACAGCCGTGACCTTCAGGAGTGCAGGGGATGGAGTTTAATACTATTGGATTCGTTAAACTACATTGGACCAGCATAGCATCTATTTCTAAACTAACATGGTCAGTAAGGGCAGGTGTCAGGGAGAGTTTATTTAAATAAACTGCTTTTTTATTTTGTTTCTGTGTTATTTTTTTTCCATTTTTTTCCAGTGATAATAATGTAGGTGTCTGTCAGATGTCTCTATTACTATCGCTCGGGCTTGGTGTCAGCCTGCGGCAGTTTTTGTCACCCTAAGGCCGACACTAATCCCGTGTAACAATTACCCCAATACCCAATACACCAGGGGTACCAGGAAGAGCCAGTAACCATCAGAAGCAGACCCTCTAATGTGAGGGTCTGCTTCTGGAGCAGCTGCAGACTGGTATTCTTAGAATGGGAAGGGACCAGTAATGATGGACCTTCCCATTCTGATAGTATTAGGCTGCAGCTGTTGGTTATACCTAGGCTGGTTATGGTAATTGGGGGGACCCCCACGTTGTTTATTTTTTTTTAAAATAATTTATTTATTGAGAATCCTAAACTGGGCACCTCTTGTAATCATTACAGTGGATGCCCGTGTGCAGATTCTCATTAAATAAATACATTTTCAGAAAAAAAATGACGTGGGGTCCCGCCAATTTCCATAACCAGCCACAGTAAAACCGACAGTGGCTGCCTGATATCAGAATGGGAAGAACCATCAATACTGGTCTCTTCCCATTCTAAAAATACAGCCTGCAGCTGCTCCAGAATCGGACCGTCACATTAGAGGGTCCACCTCTGATGGTTCCCGGCTCTTCCCAGTACCCCTGGTGCGTTGGGTACTGAGGTAATAGTGACACAGGGTTAGTGTCAGCCTTGGGGTGACAAAAAACACCACTGGCTGACACCAAACCCGAACGATTGTAATGGAGAGGCGTCATCCAGATACCGCCATTACTATCACTGGAATACAATGAAAAAAAACACATAGAAACAGACAAAAACACTTTATTTAAATAAACACTCCCCGACACCCGCCCTCGTTAACCATTTTATTAAAGAAATAGACTCAACGCCATCCGACGTAGTCCACCGAATCCGACGTAGTCCAAATGGGAATCTGTAAAGAAAACAACAACCCTACAAATTGGACATCATCCAGCTTTACTGGACGCCTGCTGTGAACCCAGCTTTACGGGATGAAGAATAGCCTATTCAGTGCACGAGAAAGCTGTCACCCAGCTTTCCCAGCTGCTGAATAATCTATCCAGTATATGGGGAAGCTGGGTGACATCCAAACAGCAGGTGTCCAGCGTCCAGGAAAGCTGAGTGGCACCCATCCCCCACAGCAGGCACTTCATGCCTGGTGTGGAGGGATGTCACCCAGCTTTCCCATATACTGGATAGATTATTCAGCAGCTGGGAAAGCTGGGTGACATGGTTCACAGCAGGCATCCTAAAAAGATGGGTGCCTACTGTGGGGGATGGGTGCCACTCAGCTTTCCTGGATGCTGGATAGCCCATCCAGCATGTGGGAAAGCTGGGTAAGCATTGGGGAAGGGAGGGAAATAGTGGAGGGAGGCGCGGAGAAGGAGGGGTGTGTTGGAAAGGGGTCAGGAAGAGAGAGCGGGGAGTTGCGTGGCGGGTCAGGTAGGGAATGGAGATTTAGGGAGGGGAGGCCGAGTTGGGGGACAGGGAGGGGGGGGCCATTTTGGGGACAGGGGCGGCTGAGTTAGGGGACAGAGAGGGAGGGGGGGGCCGTTTTGGGTGGACAGGGGGGCTAGGTTGGGGTACAGGGAGGGAGGGGGGCCGTTTTGGGGGGACAGGGAGGGCTAGGTTGGGGACAGGGAGGGAGATGGGGCCGTTTTGAGGGGACAGGGGAGGCCGTTTTGTGGCACAGGGAGGGGGACAGTGTTACCTCCCTGCTGTGTCCTCTTCCTCCTCCTGCTGCTGGCTGCGGCCCTGCAGTCACACTGATCAGTGTGGCTGAGGGGGCGGGGCCAGCCCCCTGCAGGCAGTGACGTCAGAGGAGAGCGTCTCTATGACGCTCCCCCTGCGTCCCTGTTCTCTGCACCGGCCCCTGTGAGGGAGAGACGCTCCCTGACATGTGGACAGAGGTAGGAAGCGCCGGGCCCCGCAACTCCGCGTCCTAGTAAGTTCACTGCCGGCGGGCGCAGGAGCCGAACTACCGGGGTAGCAGACGCCGGGTCCCCTAAGAGCATGGGCCCCGGGACAGCTGCTACGTCTGCTACCCCGGTAGTTACGCCCCTGAGTATAGTATATCAATGTTATATACATTTCCTCTTATTTCATTGCTCCCATTATCTGATCCACATTGTGCACTTGTTTCCTTTTATTTGACTAATGAGAATTTTGAGTCTGGTGGGATGTCCATCATTGAGTGAGACTGCACACTGGACTCAGGCTCAGAATAAGCAGAATTCCAATCAGTAAACTACAGGCTATTCTGTAACTTTTCCCACAAAACTATACAATTTGTAATTTATTGATTGAAATCTTGAGAAGTTTGGGCTTGGAAATAGAGTGGGCTGCCAATCATTAAATGAGACTACACAGAAGACTCTTCAGCCCAGAGTCATCACATCAGGATTATAATCAAGAAGTTGCAGGATATATTGAATTCTTTCCCAGAAAAATATACGACTTTTAACTTATTGATTGAAATCTTGAGAATTGTGGGCTTGGCCATTTAGTGAGCTGTCAATCATTTAGTAAGACTACCCACTGGATTCTGCAGCCCAGAATGAGCAGAACTTCTATCACAAAGCAGCAGCTCTAGATAACATCATGGGATGGGGCTGAATTTTCCTTTGGGGGGGGCACTATGTGTCTTATTTGCCTAGGGCACCAGACTACCTTGTCCCAGTCCTTGCGTCTGGCAATCATCCAATTACTGGCGCGGTGGCCAATTCCTGGCACGCATGTATTATCTTATCTTATTATTCACTATAGCCCCTGATGATTTGTTGAAACGCGTCGGGCTTGTATATATTTTGTATTAGAGGTCATGTTATTTAAATAGTATCTTATATCTGCTTGACCTTTTTTGTTTGTCTGTTGTTTTTTGTATATTATTTGATATTGTTTGTTTTTTGTTAGTCTTACATGTCCAGTTAGATTTTGATTAGTGTAGAGGTACAATAGGGTTCAGCCACCATGTGAGTGGGGGCGCCCTTGTTGGGGCGGGTCCTCTGCTGGTTAGGTAGGGGCATTTTAGGGATAGTATATATATATATATCCTTTTTGTGGACCCATTGCGGTCATGTTTGCTTCTATCTCCCTATTCTTTGTATTTCTACACTAGAGATTTGTTTTTTTTCCATGCGGCGGTTTTTTAACCGTTTTTTTTTTATATATCATCTGCTTGTTGGTATAGCCATCTGTTTTTATAGCCTTTACATTAAAGGTTAAATTTTAGCTTCATTTTTTTTCCTGCAGTGATATTTTAAACTATATCAAAACAAAACCCCTGCAAAAATGGCCCCATGACCGTTTCTACAATCTCTACCCCATTTAGAATTTTCTTTTGGGTTTTCCAGTATTTGATATGGTCCAGTCAATGGTACCCTTAAAAAAAAGTACATCTTGTGCCGCAAAAAACAAGCCCTAATATGTCTATGTACATGGAAACAATAAAAAAGTTATGGCTCTTGGAAGGCAGGGTTGAAAAAACGAACAGGACAAAAAAAATAGACTGTGGTGGAAAAGGTGTTAGTTCATTCACACTATATACGAGGCTCTTCAGTCTTGCCTACATTACCAACCATTATATGAGGAGTTGCTGATAGGACTTTGGCTTTGTGTTCTTTTTTTGTTTCTATGGTAACGAATGTTATATCACATGAAAGTCTTATGTGTCTAATATATGTTTTTAAAATTTTGTGTTTGTAGCTTATGGCAACAGTGATCTAGGCCCGCGGGAAAACAAAATGGCGGAGTCTAAGGCGATATTCACAGCAAATGAGAGCAGAGGAGCCATAAAATTCTTGTTTCTGCAAGGAAAGTCCGCGAAGGATATTCATGGTGATATGCCGCAAACATTGGGGATCAATGCCCTTCATATTCTACAGTTAAGAACTGGGTTGCCAAATTTAATACGGCCCGGGCCACTTCAGTACCAATGATGAGGAACGTCCTGGACGACTGTTGTTACGGAGATCGTCGATGCTCTGCACAACCTCATACTGGAGAATCGGTGAATTTCAGCTAAAGGAATAGTAGACATCATGGGGGTTTCTCGTGAACATGTTTGTGTCTTTATCCATGAACATTTGAATATGAAGAAGTTTCTGCAAAGAGGGTCCCCAGATGTTTGACAACAGATGAGAAAAGCTGTGAGTGAAAACTTCTTGGTCCATTTGTCAGCGTTTCCAGACTGATAAGAACTTCCTGGATCGACTGGTCACTATGGATGAGACCTGGATTTATTTGCATGACCCTGAAACCAAGGAGCAGTCAAGCGTGGAGGCACAGTGGTTCTCCTCGACCAAAGAAGTTCAGGGTGCAAAAATCAGCCACTAAGGTGATGGCGTCTGTGTTCTGGGATAATGAGGGCCTGCTGCTAGTGGACTACCTTCAAAATGGTTCCACTATCAATGCAAGGTAATACATTGAAGTTTTGGACCAATTGACGGCAGCTCTGAAGGCCAAAAGGTGTCCAAAGGAATCTTGTTCCTGCAAGACAATGCCTCGGCTCACACTGCACAAGCGACCATGGCAAAGCTGGTGGAGCTAGGCTTCCATCTGGTTGACCACCCACCTTATTCACCAGATTTAGCTTCCTCCGACTATCATCTGTTTCCAAACCTGAAGAAACACCATTTCTGATGCCATAGCTTCTACGGATGACTGGTTTGAGGCACAACCAAAATCCTTCTTCTTGCAAGGCTTAGAGAACTTGGAATACCGATGTAAGAAGTGTGTGGACATCAGTGGAGAGTACGTGGAATAAATGTAAAGTTTCATCTTCCTATCTCGTTTCTTTCTGGGTAAAGCCAAAAAGCCATAACAGCTTCATCTACCTATCCTTATTTAGCCTTTGAAAACTCTCCGTTGTGGGTCTATATTGGGTCAGCCATAAATGGATATCCCCTGAGGGACACCTGAACATTGGAGGGGGGGAAATGCGTCGGATTTCTTTGGCTTGTTGGTCATCTGAGAATTGATTATAAGAAGCTAAGTATATGTTCATTATCTATATAATGTTCCTCATATCTGTGTGTGTTCCTCATATCTGTGTGACTTTATCTAGAAAGAGGGTACTAATAGGGTGAGCCTCTAGAATACGGGGCCGAAAACTCCATCCATTATATTTAGGCACTAGCCTAGGGTCAGGATAAGGTGTATCCATAGTCTGGATGGTGGAGGTCTATGTCTATAAATAGTCTAATTCTAATGGACATATACTGGTAACCTTTGTCCTCTTGGTTTGTATGAAAATACTAGTCTAATGCTTATGAGGAATATTCTGGCATTTTTTCAAAATATAATGGTATATGATAATGGTGTCTTTTGTATTGGAATTTTGTATGTGTTAATTAAAGCTAAAAAGGTAATCGGACCTAATTAATAAAAGTTATATTTTATAGTAAGGCCCTCTAGCTTTTGTTCTGTGAATTTAAAGCCAAAGACTTATCAGCAGCCCCTCGTATTACGGTAAAGTGAATCTATTTGTGAATGACATTACACTCACATAAAGCTTGTAAAGACTTTCAAAAATGCCAAGACACAGGAGAGCCCTTCAATGTCTGCTTGGCTCTTCTACTCTGTTGGGAGGTAATTTTTCACAGCTCGGCCTTAAATACATCCAAACTGATTTCCTGATGTCTGCTGCAGACAAGTGAGGGCTGTTGTGAGTTATCTTGGAGGAAATGTGCTACTATTGCCAGACGACAGCCGGCGGAGATTACACAAGTGCAAAGAATGTCATCCGTAGGTTGTAGCGACCGAAAGAAGGGGCCGGTGCTCATTGCATGGTAGAAATGTATGATGACAAATAGACATATTGTATAACCTATGTTTTCTGTTGATAACTTCTTCTCCTTTTCAGTCTATAGCAGGTTTGAAATATGCTCTGTTCAGGTTTAGAGCACACCTAAGCTTTCAGGTAACTTTTCAGGATAAGCTGATGTGTGTGAAATAGTAATAATGTTGATAGTCTAAGGTAGTGGAAAGGTTACCTGCTTCCATTGTGGTCTAAGATAGTGGAAAGGTTACCTGCTTCCATGGTGGTCTAGTGTAGTGGAAAAGACACCTGCTTAAATGGTGATCTAGGGTAGTGGAAAGGTTACCTGCTTCCATAGTGGTCTAGGGTTGGGGAGAGGTCACCTGCTTCCATGGTGATCTAGGATAGTGGAGAGGTCACTCGCTTCCATGGTGGTCTAGGGTGGTGGAGAGGCCACCTGCTTCCATAGTGGTCTAGGGTCGGGGAGAGGTCACCTGCTTCCATGGTGATCTAGGGTAGCGGAGAGGTCACTTGTTTCCATGGTGGTCCAGGATAGTGGAGAAGTCACCTGCTTCCATGGTGGTCCAGAGTAGTGGAGAATTCACCTACTTTCATGGTAGTCTAGGGTAGTGAAGAGGTCACCTACTTCCATGGTGGTCTAGGGTAGTGGAGAAGTCACCTGCTTTCATGGTGGTATAGGGTAGTGGAGAGGTCCCCTACTTCCATGGTGGTCTAAAGTAGTGGAGAGGTTACCTGCTTCCATGGTAGTCTAGGTTAGGGGAGAGATTACCTGCCTACAGGGTGGTCTAGGGTAGTGAAGAGGTCACCTGATTCCATGCTGGTCTAGGGTAGTGGAGAGGTCATCTGATTCCATGGTGGTCTAGGGGAGTGGAGAGGTTTTGCACTTCCATAGTAGTATATAATATAAAATAGGTTACCTGCTTCCATGGCAGTACCTTCTTTCAGTTACTCCACCTACCGACTTTTTTCCCTTGTACAATTTCTGTTGGCAAGTCAATAGCTCACTGCTGTCCTAGCCTTATATCTAAATACTATGATTAGGGTAAAATGGCTCCTTAGCACTCAGAACTCACTCAGTTTCTTCCCAATGGTATTAACTTCTCTATTATTTTTGACCACCATGGAAGCAGGTAACCTGTCCATTGAAATACACCACCATGGAAGCAGGTATCCTCTCCACTATAATACACCACCATGGAAGCAGGTAACCTGTCCATTGAAATACACCACCATGGAAGCAGGTATCCTCTCCACTATAATACACCACAATGGAAGCAGGAACCTCTCCACTAAAATATACCTCAATGGAAGCAGATAACCTCTCCACTACAATACACTTCCAAGGAAGGAGGTGACCTTTCCACTAAAATACACAACCATGGAAGCAGGTAACCTCTCCATTAAAATACGTCTCCGTGGAGGCAGGTAACCTCTTCACAAAAATACACTTCAATGGAAGCAGATAACCTCATCACTACCCTAGATCAACAAGGAAGCAGGTAACTTCTCCACTAAAATACACTACCATGAAAGCAGATAACATCATCACTACCCTAGACCACCATGAAAGCAGATAACATCATCACTACCCTAGATCACCATGGAAGCAGATAACATCATCACTACCCTAGACCACCATGGAAGCAGATAACCTCATCACTACCCTAGACCACCATGGAAGCAGATAACCTCATCACTACCCTAGACCACCATGGAAGCAGATAAACACATCACTACCCTAGACCACCATGGAAGCAGATAACCTCATCACTACCCTAGACCACCATGGAAGCAGATAACCTCATCACTATCCTAGACCACCATGGCAGCAGATAACCTCATCACTACCCTAGACCACAATGGAAGCAGTTAACCTCTACACTACCCTAGACCACCATGGAAGCAGGTAACCTCATCACTACCCTAGACCACCATGTAAGCAGATAACCTCATCACTACCCTAGACCACCATGGAAGCAGATAACCTCATCACTCCCTAGACCACCATGGAAGCAGATAAACACATCACTACCCTAGACCACCATGAAAGCAGATAACCTCATCACTACCCTAGACCACCATGGAAGCAGATAACCTCATCACTATCCTAGACCACCATGGAAGCAGATAACATCATCACTACCCTAGACCACCATGGAAGCATATAACATCATCACTACCCCAGACCACCATGGAAGCAGATAATCTCTCCACCAAAATACATCAGCATGGAAACAAGGGACCTCTCCACTACCCTAGTCCACCATGGAAGCAGATAACCAATGGAAGTACTGAGAACAGCCAAGCGCGCCTCGACTGTACTCGGAAATCACTTTGATGTCAAAGGCAGAGTTCCGACCACCTCTCTATTCAAAACCTAGAGGTTCCGGAGCTCATTCTCGAGATGGGTGCAGTCCCAGAGATGGGATCCACAGTTATCACACATTGATGGCTTATCCTATCAATATATCATCAATGTGTTTGGTGGGAACACTCCATTTTCTGATT
The DNA here is from genome assembly GCA_025379985.1 of Phyllomedusa bahiana. NCBI lineage: Eukaryota > Metazoa > Chordata > Amphibia > Anura > Hylidae > Phyllomedusa > Phyllomedusa bahiana. The sequence goes on from JAODAL010025183.1 coordinate 11,793, forward strand.
TTTGTATGTAACCTTTTTTACATATCTTAATGCAAGGGGCTAATCTTGGTATAAAACAGTCATTTATGAAAATCAGTAACAATATAAACCCTTGAATTTGCTTTACGTCGTGTCAACCCAACTGGGATGCCCAAGTTTTCATTTCCTGCTTTATCTCGTACATTTTCCCTTGACTCTTGTAGGACGTTTCTGCTGCTTCAGGTTTGTCTCCTGATGCAATCTTCTAACGTGGATCTAGTGATTCACTGATTTATACAGAAGAAGTAAATATCTGTTTCTGGTCTAAGACCTGTTCACGTCTAGATGTCATTTTTCAGTGGATGCAACTGAAATGCAAATTTCTCTGACAGGTCTTGATCTTTTGGGCAGCACATCATTCAGCTGTGAGTGGAAAAATGCTTCCTAAGATGGGCGGCATGCTGTGTTGGAAACCTACCAGGCCCAGCAGAGCAACTCTACTATATGAAGATGTGAACCAGCCACCAATGCCATTGGGTAGTAGATGGGTAGTCTTCATCTGCACTGTGTCTACAATTCACAGAATGCAAAAAAGTTATTAGCTTGTATATGTTGAGACTCACTCTGGTCTAGCTGCCACCTTGGTCAGTCTTGAGGGTCACTGTAGCTCTCCGTCTTTTTGTGAACCAGCTTTATTCTTCAAACAGGTTTAACGTACAGAACACAGGAACAAAAACAATTCCTAGACCTTCTATCCACTTGCTAAACTTACAGAGAACCCCTCTCTGTCAATGGTCTGGGTCTACTACCCAGCACCACCCAGTCTATCTTTATCAGTCACCACTGGTATATTACTCTCACCAACCACCATCGGTATAGACTTCCCTCATTTCTGGGGAGTCAGAACTGTCTCCTCGGCTCAGCTCTGTTGTTGCTCAAAACTACTTGGCAGCAAACCACACTCCTCTTATGTCTGAATGAGATTGGCTTTAACTCCTTAACGACCGCCCACAGTCTTTTGACGTCGGGCATTTCAGGTCGTTTGTCTGCATCAACGTCTTTTGGTGTCGCTGCAGACATCGGAGTTTGTGGCTCCGGACGCCGCAGCAGCACTGAGATAGCCTACATAGCACTGATCTCAGCACACCTACTACAAGTGCCTGGGAGCAGGGGAAACCTCCGCTCCCCGGTGCATTAAGCCTTTGATTGTGGTGGATCGTCACCTCAGCGCAACCAAAGGGTTTCCCTGCTCTGTTGGGTGATCGGAACGCCCGGTGATCCGACAGAGCCTGTGGAACAGCTGCACAGTCAGCCCTGGGGACCTAGAGTAGCCCCAGGGCTGTCTGTGTAAGAAGCCAGTGACCAGGGCAGACTGTGTGCTGTCCTGATCACTGCCTGTGTCAGACTGACACAGATTATAATGTATTAGCATATAATGAATATGCTAATACATTAACAAGTGTAAAAAAAAAAGTAAAACAGTTCTCCCTTCATGGGATTTAAAAAAAAAAGTAAAAAAAACAAAAAGTGTAAAAAAAAAAAGTAAATAATAAAAATATTTATTAAAAAATAATTGTGCACACATTACACACAAAAAAACCCTACACATATTAGGTATCCACACGACCGTAATAACCTGTAGAAATAATCTAACAAGTTATGTGTGAAATGGGAATGGTGTAAAAAAAAAAAAAAAAAAAAAAATTTGAAACAAAAATGTAAAAAATTCTGCAATTATTTAGAAGTGAACTTAAACTATTCCCCCATAAAGTACAACTTGTCTCGAATAAAACGAGGCCTCATACAACTGTGTCATTGAAAAAATAAAAAAGTTACAACTGTTGAAACGCAAGGAGGCAAAAACCCCAAAAATGTTCTGGTCATTAACTACTTTTCAGGCGTTCGGCTTAAAGGGGTTTTGCCATGAAGTGAGTTCCTTACCTCTTATCTGCTCAAGAGAGAACATAAACAAAGTATGCCGAGTCATGGGGGAGAGGGAAAGGGGGTGAGCAGAGAGCGAGGAAGCAGGGAGCGTCTCTAAAGTTTACTCAAATAATAACATTACAACCAGTGGATTTTCTATACAGCAGACAACCTCATACACTGCACTTTCTCCCCAGCCCCTTTCAAGCTGCTTCATGTTCCCTGTCATCAGATAAGAAGTGCAAACACGCAAGCACGGCCAGATCAGCTCCTGTCAGTGTCCTGGTCGTTTCTAATGTAAACTGTCAGGAAACTAAGGGGGACTGAGCAATGCTGTAGCTCTCACAGGCTTCACTTTTTGTAATCACATATATTTAGAAAAGTTATTAAATACCCATTTTGGAGGATCCCACGTCAACATTATATCGTGGCAAAACCCCTTTAAGGGGTTAAAGGGAATCTGCCATCTACTTTATGAAGCTTAAACTACGGGCAGCATGAAATAGCTGCAGGTTACATGATCCCAACCATATGGGTTTTACCCCGAAATGCTGCTGCGTTCCCGGGTAAAACATTCAGTGAAGTTGGGCTGGATATGGGGAGATGTGATGTGCGCTCCTTCCCGCCCCCTCAGCTAAACTGACCGCTCTCGCACATGTTTGTCCATAGGGAGAGAGCGGTCAGTTAAGTTGAGGGGGTGGGGAGAAGCACACATTGGACTCATCTCTTCCAGGCACAGCGGCTTCTCCCATATCTGGCCCAACGTCACTGGATGGCTTACCTAGGAACGCTGCAGCGTTTTTGGAGTAAAACCCACATGGTTGGGACCAGGTAACCTGCAGCTATTTTATGCTGCCGATCATTCAGGCAGCATAAAGTAACTGACAGGTTCCCTTTAACGAACCTTGAAAAGATTTGGAACGTGGGAATGGCCTCCCACTCATACTACAGCCGTTCCAGAAAGGCCAGCCCGTAACTAGCTGCATCGCAGCTATATTATCAGCTACTACAACTGTCAGTAATTTAGTGTTACTGACCCAAAACTGATGGCTTCCCCTACCAAGGTCAGGCACCTCAGGGGCACATTCCTTGTGGGTGTCCTGCTTCTACCAATCTAGTGACAGAGACCTGCGACCTGAAGTCACAGTATTTATAAGCAATGCTACTGAAACAAAAAAAATCATACTAAAATAATACAGAATTTTGTACGTCTCAGTAGCCATATGCATAGCTATGGTTGTAGCAACCATATGGGGCACAGAGATTGAGGGGCCTACTCAAGTGCAACAATTATGTTTCTGTGCTTAAAGAGTTAATGTGGGTTGCAGTACTGTCTTAATGCATGGCCTTGCTAAGTAGTTGATCAGGGGCCCCACAAATCAATACTGATCTATGCACTGGTCTTAATTTAAAGGGGTCTTCCAAAACTTTCAAAAACCTCCCTACCAGCTCCCACAGTGCTGAGATCGAAATATAACCCTATTTACCTCTTCAATCACCACCAGCACTGCCAAAGCACCAGTGTTTCCCCTCAGACCCTCGCTGATGACATCACATTCATGAATCACATGATGGCGCAACCAATCTCTGGCCTCAGCAGTCACATGACTGCATGTACACCATGTGACCACAGAGGTCAGAGATTGGCTGCAGCATCATGTGGTCTATGACGTCATCAATGAGGGACCGGGTGGAGGGGGGGGGGGGGGGACACTGGAGCTCGGGCAGTGCTGGAATGGTGTTGATGGGAGAGGTACATGGGGCATGCTAGGCAGTCACCTGAGAGCCCCACAAGCATAGGCGACCCAAGACAGTGAATGTATGTCCAAGAAATCTAGTTCTGGGAGGAAATTTTTTAGGAAAACCCCTTTAACACAAATTTCCCGATCACCTGCCTCAACATGCAAACCCTCCACTAACTTCATAGAAGGAAGAAAGTTACAACTTTGCAGGAAAAACGTGGCTGTCTCCTGGAAGCAGAATATTGATTGACTGGAAGGGATTTACGGCTGCGGACAGCAATTGACGACTGTGCATTAAAAACACTGATTTTATTGGAATCTAAAAACCAAAAATGATCAACACCTACAGAACAATTTTAACCCTTTAATCCCTCCAAAGAAAAAAAATATTACTCTTCATTCTTCTCCTCCCCGCCTTCCAAAAGCCGTAACATTTTTATTCTTCCACCTACATAGACATACGAGGGCTTTTATTTTGAGGCATAAGTTGTACTTTCTGACGGTGACATTTGTCATACCATAGAATATACCGGGAAAAAATTGTAAGTGGGGCAAAATGTGGAAAAAAATGTATTCGCGCCATGTTTGCGGGAGTTTTTTTTAATGGAGTTTATTCTTCGGTAAAAGTGATGTGTTCTCTGTATTCTACAGGTTGATCCGCATCCGCCAATTTCAAACATGTAGGATTTCTGTTATGTTTTGGGGGCGTAAAAAAATTCCAAACATTTTTTATTTTTTAAATTTCCGCCGCAGCGCCGTTTTGTGCAACCAATAACTTTTTTATACTAACACCTACGGACGTAAGGGAGGGACATTTTTTGCGGGCTGAAGTGCACTTTTTATTGCTGCCAGTTTGGAATGCATGTGACTGTTTTGATCACTTTAATTCCAATTTTTATAGGACGTGAAATGACCAAAAAAAACCACAATTTTGCTGTTTGGAATTTTTTATCTTCTATGGTGTTCAGCGCATGGGATAAATTATGTTATATTTTAATAGATTGGACTTTTTTGGACACGGTGATACCAAATATGTGTAACTTTTTTGTTATTTTATTTTTTTATTTGTAAAATGGAAAAAGGGGGGTGATTTGAACTTTTACAATTTTTTTTTTTTTTTACTGTAACATTGAGTCCCCCTATGGTGCTTGACCACTAGTGGGTGCAATCATTTATACAGCCTAATGCATTGCATAGACAATGCATTAGACTGTACCAAGATGGCGGTTTCCCCACATCCTGCCTGGGGTCAGAAGTGGGGCAAACGAAAACATAGCAGCGATGGAAGCCTTCACAAGGCTTTCCGCTGCCATGTCCAGGCATCGGAGGATCCTTGCAGTTATGCTGCGGGGACTCCGATCAGAGTGAAGAACATTCATTTAGATGTCGCGGCCATCTTTGCCGCGGTGTCTAAGGGGTTAAACATCACGGGGGGGGCAGCGGCGCCCCCCCCCCCACGGTGTAACCGCCGGGTGTTGCAATTAGCCGCTTCATGGCTTCGTGATCCTGCTGCACAAATCCTTAACACCACCAAGACGTACCCATACGTCCAAGTGGGTTAAGTAGTTAAACAAAATGATGTAGGTGCGCGCTGACGTGGCGGTAAGCAATGCCAACACAAAAACCGGATCAGCAGCACTCTGCACATGCTCAGAGACAGTCAAACAAGGACTACATAAACTCTTTTTGGATACATGAAAATTTGGAACCCGCATCTATTTTGAAAATGGGCCACCAAATTTCTTAGTGTGTAACGGAGTGATGGTAGGGCATGGACGGAACTCTCCAATCATTTTATTGGGAGTTCCGAGTACAGCTGAGCATACTCCCATAAAACACAATTGAGAGTGCCATGCCATCCTCTATAGCTGGGTCATTCCTGTCTCCTAACCCAGAAGATAGAAGATGGGAACCCTTTAAATAACCTGCAGCTAATCTCTTAGTGCAGATAGTTAAAGGGGTGTTCAAACCATGTTGTTTTACAGAGCCACAGGCAGCTTCCGGCTCCCACTTCCTGTTCAGGCTGGTGGTGGTGCTACAGCTTTAGACTCCCACATCCAGTTCAGGCAGTGGGCGGTTCTATAGTTTCAGGTTCCCACTTCCTGTTCAGGCTGTAGGTGGCTCTACAGCGTCAGACTCCCACTTCCTGTTCAGGATGTGGACGGCTCTACAGCTTTAGACTTCCACTTCCGGTTCAGGCAGTGGGCGGTTCTACAGTTTCAGGTTCCCACTTCTTGTTCAGGCTGTGGGAAGTTCTACAACTTCAGGCTCCCACTTCCCGTTCAGGCTGTGGGCAGTTCTAGAGCTTCAGGCTCCCACTTCCTGTTCAAGCAGTGGGCGGTTCTACAGCTTCAGGCTCCCACTTCCTGTTCAGGCTGTGGGTGGTTCTACAGCTTCAGGCTTCCACTTCTTGTTCAGGCCGTAGTTGGTTCTACACCTTCAGACTCCACGTTCTGTCTAGGCTGGGGTCAGGTCAAAAGAAGTGATTGGCATATCAGCTCTGCTATCCTTGTTGAGCCTGTTACAGTGACATGAGTGCTGCAGGTTTGTAAACTGTAGTGCACATGGCTAGAGAGCTCAAAAGTTAAAGCTTGTCAGTAAGCAATGTAAAGGCGCTCCTGTTTTTCAAGATAAGGAACACAGCAGGAAGTGACATCACCAGCCCAACCACTGCTGGTGCAATTAGAGCAGAGAGGAGTGGTTGGTAATCAGGAAAGCTTATGTACAAAAGCAGGAGATAAGATCTACTCCCAACTCTGAAGAGAAGCAAAATCAGAAAAGCAATGGATTTGGTAACAGTCTTTAGTTACCCTTGCCTACATGTCGAAAGCTGATTAGAGAAATGGGAATACCCCTTTAAGGGGTCTTGTGTTTCGTCTCTTGCTGTTATAGTGGCAGACAGGGATGTCCACAATGTTAGGTAGATAATTTTTTATATCATTGCAATATTAAAGGGGTTTTGCCTAAATTAATTTTCCTCCCCTTAACAGGCTGAACTGTCCTCTTGAGTCTTGAAAAAAGGGGCTTTGTTTCCTGTGGTTTTAAAAAAACCAAGTGCCTCCTCTGTGATGTCTTTTCATTTTCCACCTTCCCATGCACATTCCTGAGGCTGATTATAAGTCTCTGTAGTTGAGCAAACATTGCTTGGCTAAACCACAGAGGATAACTGTATTGTGCACAAGCTCTACAGGTTTTGTGTTATCCATTTTATCTGCTCAGGAGAGAAGATAAGATCTGAGCAGGCAGCATTCAGGAACTGCTGGCAGGAGGGAAGGAGGAGGGCTGAGCAGGGAGCTTCTGCATTTTTACTCAGATAATTACATTACAGCCAGCGGATTCTCTATACAGCAGACACAGGCTTTGTTCTCCCCCTCCTTTCAAAGCTTGTTCAAGTGCCCTGCCATCAGATAAGAAGTGCAAACAACGAAAGCATGGGCAGATCAGCCCCTTCCAAAAATGAATAAAGTCGACTAAACGGCTGACTAAGCAGGCTGCAAGCTCTCACAGGCTACACTATTTTTAATGACATATATTTAGAAAAGTGATTAAATACCCATTTTGGAGGATCCCATGTCAACATTAAATCATGGAAAAACCCCTTTGAAGGGACACTAGCAGCAATTTAATAGTGCCTTTCTAAAGAAGATGTCTCCGACAGAACCCCTGCCATATGGTTGTCAAAGAGAGGGGTTCCTATTCAGGACTCTGCTTTATGACCCAGGACCTCTCCGTTTTTTTAGGAAGGTACCTGAGTACTTGAGCCTGTGGCACTGATAAAGTCCATAGAGGTAAATGGAAATAATACAAGTGAGATCATCTCAGATCTGTAGGTTTTAATGATCATCTGTTACAGACCACACATACAAAAAATAAATAACAAGTATTGAAAACCAATATTATTGTCCCTTTATACAATCACTCAAAACAGCAAGTAAATGCGATCATAGTTATAGTAAAAACACCAAGAAACACAATAAAGTGCCCTAAACACATCACACATATTCTATGTTACAAGACTCGTTGTGTCTGATGTCGTTTCCCTACTGACTTTGTAGCTAATTGATCTTCTGTCTAATTATGAACGTTTTCCAAAATCACACAAAAAAAACGGGGAATTAGCTCTGTCCACACTGTATCAGGGCTATTCCATTGCTTACTTATACAGTATGTAGAAAGAGCTCCTAATTGGCCTCTAGGCCAATGTGCCTATAGGTGGTTGACTACATTTTTGGGAGAACGTTGTGGACATAATATATGGCTTGTATGGGAGAATGTTGTGTACATGCTCTATGGTAGAATGTTGTGGACATAATATGGGGCTTGTAAAGGAAAATGTTGTGGGCATGCTCTATGGCTTCTATGGAACAATGTTGTGGACATAATATAGGGCTTGTATGGGAGAATGTTGTGTACATGCTCTATGGTAGAATGTTGTGGACCTACTATGGGGCTTGTAAAGTAAAATGTTGTGGGCATGCTCTATGGCTTCTATGGAACAATGTTGTGGACATAATAAAAGGGCTTGTATGGGAGAATGTTGTGTAAATACTCTATGGTAGAAGGTTGTGGACATAATATGGGGCTTGTAAAGGAGAAAGTTGTGGACATGCTCTGTGGCTTCTAGGGAGAAAAATGGTGGACATAATATGGGCTTATGGGAGAAGTTGGGGACAAATGGGCTTATGGAGAATGTTTGGACATGGGCTTTTGAATTTTTGGGGTTGTGGCAAAGGGCTCTTGGCTTCTATGAAACAATGTTATGGACATAATATGGGCTTGAAATGGAGAAGTTGTGACATGCTCTATGGAAGAATGTTGTGGACAAAAATTTGGGCTTGTAAAGGAGAAAGTTGTGGACATGCTCTGTGGCTTCTATGGCAGAATGTTGTGGACATAATATGGGGTTGTAATGGGAGAATGTTGGGGAATTTTTTAATGTGTAGAGGTTGTGGCGGAAATTGTGGTTTTAAAATGAAAAAGTTTGGACATTTGTGGCTTTATGGAAAGATGTGGACTCCCCTTCTTTTTGGCTTCTATGTGAAGAAAATATTGGCAAAATGGGAAACCTTTATGGAAATTGTTTGTAAATGCTCTATGGTAAAAGGTTTTTGAAAAGAAATTGGGGCTTGTAAAGGAGAAAGTTGTGGACATTATGGGCTTTAGGACAAGTTGGGACATTTGGGGTTTATTAAAGGGGTTGTTGTGGCATGCTCAGAAATTGTGCTTCTTTGCAAGAGTGTTGTGCACATTCTCTTTAACTTGTATGGTAGCGTGCTATGTGACATGTGAAGAGGTCATTGTGCAGCGGAAGAAGGATAGGAGCTGTAACTTCTATGTGAGATTATTGTGAGCATGCTCTGTGACCAGAACAGAGGTCATTGTGTGGGGAGAAAGAGGAGGTAAACTGTGACCATCATCTTTTGTGAATAGTGGATTCTGTGTTTGCTATGAATAGGTAATACCTGTCATTGAAAACCTGCTGAGAAGTGATTTCAGACTATTGTGGGGGTCAATAGCCAGAGTGAAAACTACAAGATTTTAGGATTTTGTTTCAATGGAGATGGTAACGTGAAAAAATAAACCGAAATATAAAATAAAAATTAACCAAATATATTTAAATATTAAGTTTAAGGTTTTCGTCCATCTTTGAAAATATTGCATTGCATGTACTTTTAGAAATAAAGGTTTGCATTTGCTTTAACTATAAAAAAAAATTTGGGCAGTATGAATGTATGTCAACTACGATAGAAGCTGCTTGATGCCATTCTGTGCTCATTCTATAGTGAAAACTGAGTCTGCAGCCCCTCTCTCACCTCTCCTAGAGGCTAATCTAAGCTCTGATCTAAATTTAGTTCAAATTCTATGTGAATTGAATTGATATTCAGGGATATTCCCACCACATTGATTAGCTTTAAACAAGCAGGTAAAGGTCAATAAAAACCATTCCCAAACAAATAAATACATTGCTGTTCTGATTTTTGCTTTCTTCTGGAGTTAGATCAGTTCTGATCTACTGCTAGTTTACAGAGAGTTTCCTAGCTTGCCGTCCACCTCTTTCTGCCCTAGAGACCTTGGCCGGGGAAGTCACATCCCTCCTTGCTGTGTCTTATCAGCAGCACAGGATCTTGTTTATCTTTCTTGCTGATAAACTTTGCCTCTTTTATAGCTCTGCTGTTAAAACATCTCCATTGCCAATGTCCCTCTAACAGCCTCAGCTAGTAATAGAAGAGCTGAAATGTCAGATTCTGCTGTAGAACCCCCCACAGCCTGAATAGAAAGTAGGAGCCTGAGGCTGGTTGTAAAGAGCAGGCTCTGTGAAACAGCCGAATGGGAAAACCTCTTTAAATTAACATTCAAAAGAGGTGAGAGAGGGGCCGCAGACTCAGCCGTCAGAATAGAATGAGCACAGAACGGCATGAAGCTGCTCGTATTATATCATAAGACAACCCAAACTTTTTCAAACTGGTTTTATTTCAAAAAGTACATGTAAGGCAATAAAAAGAAGCCTAGTTAAAGGTATCCATAGCCTTTAATATACAAAATGTTATATATCATTTTCCGACAACAGGTTCCCTTTACATGTCCAATAGCCAGCTCTGCAGTATACTGTATGTCCTACATCTAGGCCAATTATTTTTTTTATTTTTTATATATTTTGAATGCTAGCCCAATTATCACTATAAAACCTGCATGTAAAATTGCACAATTGACTGTACAAAAAGGTTGGAGGAGCCAGGCATTCAAAAAACCTGTGAATAAGCTTATTATTGGGACGTCTGTAAAGCTGCACGGTCTTTGGGCTTCTTTTTAAGCATTGCTATTATATTTATGTTTAGTAGGATTCATTTGCTAAAAAAAAATAACCATTATAACAAGTAAATTAGTCGTTTTAGGAGAGGATTAAAGTGTTGCTAATGTATTTTTCCTTTATTGTATTAAGTATTCAGTAATTTCTAAGTATTTCTAAGTATTCAGTCATTTCTAAGCCCTTGGTAATTTGCAATTTGCATTTTTATTAACTAATAAATGATTTATCAAGGTCAAAATGGTTCCAATTATTGTATATTTTAGGCCCCATTCACATCTAGTTTTTGGGTCTCATTCGTGGTACCGCAAAAATTCATTCTAACAGATACTGTGTCGGGTCCTTGATGGGCCCATAGACTTTAATAGAGCAAATGTAGTTCTAATTAGACAAAGTTTCCCCTATATAGCAAATGTACAAGGTTTTTGCATCAGACATAAAAGCATGGTGTATCTTGGTAAACATTCACTCAGTAGGGCAAACACAGGACTAGTAGTTCTCTTGCCTTACTAAAGTCTTTGGCTATCACAAGGCATTATGGGAAAGGAGCTGAAAAGCTCAAGCGCCCTCTATTGGATGTAACGAATCCTCAATCAGCTTTTGACCCACTTTTTAAAGTCTTTGGGCACATCAAGGATCCTCCACAATATCCATTGGAATGAGTCTTGAGAAAGCAAAAGGAATATTAACCAAGTCAGTATCAGCCATCTGCATACAGCGCTGTTTCGGGGTTTTCGCCACTCATCAGTGAAGAGCAGAGTGATACTGGATGGCTGGGTGAGAGGCAATAAGTTGCTCAAAGAGGAATAATCTCCTATTGGAGAAGCACCATACGTGTGTAATTTTAATTAACTTTTGCCCCAACTAAATATCTCTGCATATCACACGGCATTATGGGAAAGGAGCTGAGAAGCTCAAGCACCCGCTATTGGATGTAACGAATCCATAATTTGCTTTTGACCTACTTTTTAAAGTCTTTGGGCACATCAAGGACCCTCCACAATATCCATTGGAATGAGTCTTGAGAAAGCAAAAGGGATATTAGCCAAGCCAGTATCCCCTCATTGCAGACGCTTTTTCGGGGTTTGGCCCCTCATCAGTGCAGAGCAGAGCGATACTGGCTGGCTGGGTGGGTGGCAATAAGTGGCTCAGAAAGGGGAATATCTCTCTTTTTGGGGAGAGCACCATACGGTGTGTAGAGTTTTGAATTGACTTTTTGCCCTGTGCTAAGCATCTGCATATATCAAGGCATTATGGGAAAAGAGCTGAGAAGCTCAAGCGCCCTCTATTGGATATATTGAATCCTCAATTTGCTTTTGACGCACTGAGTCTTGAGAAAGCAAAAGGGATATTAGCCAAGCCAGTATCACTCATCTGCATACAATGCAGTTTTGGGGTTTTTGCCCCTCATCAGTGCAGAGCAGAGTGATACTGGCTGGCTGAGTGGGAGGCAATGAGTGTCTCAGAAAGGGGAATATCTCTCTTTTTGGGGAGAGCACCATACGGTGTGTAGAGTATTTAATTGACTTTTTGCCCTCTACTAAGCATCTGCATATCACAAGGCATTATGGGAAAGGAGCTGAGAAGCTCAAGCGCCCTCTATTGGATGTAACAAATCCTCAATTTGCTTTTGACCCACTGAGTTTATAGAAAGCAAAAGTGATATTAGCCAAGCCAGTATCACTCATCTGCATGCAATTCAGTTTTGGGGGTTTTGCCCCTCATCAGTGCAGAGCAGTGATACTGGATGGCTGGGTGAGAGGCAATAAGTTGCTCAGAAAGGGGAATATCTCTCTTTTTGGGGAGAGCACCATACGGTGTGTAGAGTTTTGAATTAACTTTTTGCCCTCTACTAAGTATCTGCATATCACACGGCATTATGGGAAAGGAGCTGAGAAGCTCAAGCACCCGCTATAGGAAGACACTAATCCATAAATTGCTGTTGTCCTACTTTTTAAAGTCTTTGGGCACATCAAGGACCCTCCACAATATCCATTGGAATGAGTCTTGAGAAAGCAAAAGGGATATTAGCCAAGCCAGTATCTCTCATTTGCAGACAGCTTTTTCGGGGTTTGGCCACTCATCAGTGCAGAGCAGAGCGATACTGGCTGGCTGGGTGGCAATAAGTGGCTCAGAAAGGGGAATATCTCTCTTTTTGGGGAGAGCACCATACGGTGTGTAGAGTTTTGAATTGACTTTTTGCCCTCTACTAAGTATCTGCATATCACACGGCATTATGGGAAAGGAGCTGAGAAGCTCAAGCGCCCTCTATTGGATATAATGAATCCTCAATTTCCTTTTGACCCACTGAGTCTTGAGAAAACAAAAGGGATATTAGCCAAGCCAGTATCACTCATCTGCATACAATGCAGTTTGGTTTTTTGCCGCTCATCAGTGCAGAGCCGAGCGATACTGGCTGGCTGAGTGGGAGGCAATGAGTGTCTCAGAAAGGGGAATATATCTCATTTTGGGGAGAGCACCAAACGGTGTGTGTAGAGTATTTAATTGACTCTTTGCCCTCTACTAAGTATCTGCATATCACAAGGCATTATGGGAAAGGAGCTGAGAAGCTCAAGCGCCCTCTATTGGATGTAACAAATCCTCAATTTGCTTTTGACCCACTGAGTTTATAGAAAGCAAAAGGGATATTAGCCAAGCCAGTATCACTCATCTGCATACAATGCAGTTTTGGGGTTTTTGCCCCTCATCAGTGCAGAGCAGAGTGATACTGGCTGGCTGAGTGGGAGGCAATGAGTGGCTCAGAAAGGGGAATATCTCTCTTTTTGGGGAGAGCACCATATGGTGTGTAGAGTATTGAATTGACTCTTTGCCCTCTACTAAGCATCTGCATATCACAAGGCATTATGGGAAAGGTGCTGAGAAGCTCAAGCGCCCGCTATTGGATGCAACGAGTCCTCAATTTGCTTTTGACCCACTTTTTAAAGTCTTTGGGCACTCATAAAAGGATTTTTCAATCCATCCCACAGTAAACATGATGTAGGAAGTTTTTTATTTTCTGTAGCAAGGATATCCCAAAATGGACAGCTATACAGATTCTGCCCACTGCCAAACAGACTACATTTGGTTATTTTTAATGCCATGGAGATATTCTCAGCTAGAAGACTTCTGTGCCTATGGAGTCCAATATAGAACACCATCAGATTTGTGTGGAATCCGAGAGGAAAAAAACTCTACTTTAGTCTTTGTAAAGTTGTAGGCACCTACAGTGAAGGGCTCATGAATGTCCATGGCAGCCTTGTTGTGGCTCCATACAAAACACAGCCATAGTATGGCCATATCCATGAGTTACGTGGTTGCATTTGTTGCAGTAGGTCACAATTTATTTTTTTTTACTTAGGTCAATAAATCATTCATTCAACCACATTAAATTATATTTGTTACTGTTTCTACGGCAGGCGAGGTCTTCTCTGGCTGGCTGAAGGTTGCCTACTGCGTCTAGAAAACAAAGAACTAGATGCTGGATAAGGTACAACGCGTGAAGGTCTCTCTCCTTCTTCATTCTCCTGCATTCCACGCCGGATCTCACGCATGGTCTCGCCTGGGTTGTTAAGTAAACGTTGGAAGAAACTTTCTCTCGTGATCGGTCTCTCCTGACAACGGAACGTTAATCCGACACCCACCTGGGACCTCATTTCTCTAGAAAATCCATCAGACGTTCCATCAAAACATCGACCAATAGCAATTTCTTTGGCTAGCTTTGGGTTCTGGTCCGTGACTGTGTAAATTCCGTAGTTATGTCCAAGAGGGTCAACTGGAGCCAACATATTAAACGCCCCGGTGTCATTCCCTATAGCCACTGGTGGGTGGCGTCTGAAGTAGTCTGCCAAAAGTCTGTTTACCTCAACAACACGGCAACTTCCCTGAGGAATCACCGTTACTAAAGTGCGATCTATTAAATCTTGATCATACAGCTTTCCGCTACACTTGAATTCTAGACATGCTGCTGAGCTACCATCTACTAGCATATCCCTAACGCTCCGGACGTCCCTCAAGCCATAAAGCTGGCCAATAGTCTCTTCATGAATTCCTCCAACATTTCGGGACCGGATCATATACTCCTGTTGACCCTGTATCCGAACCTTTATATAGCAGGCCCGGAACTCTTGTGGATTTGGCCACCAAGACAGGTAACTACCAATCCATGAGGTCAAGTCTGTTTCAACAAAAGGGACAACGTTGTACTCGTACTTGTCTTCCTCCACCCTATAAAATCGAAAATGATGGTCAGAGATTGGGGCATCTTCACATGCCCGCAAGTTTCGGTAGGGATATATCGGGCCACTTGTCTCCTCAAAATTATTTGGGTTTGGCTTGGCAATATTGAATCTGAAAGCTGTCTTTTTGCCTGCCGAGTCTTCGTGATCGGTTCGTTGATAGTTAAGCTTTGATAAATAAGGCTGGGACACGCCTATTGCATTGGGGTTTAGTTTGGGGGAGGAGGGAACAGCTTCCAGTTCCTCCCCACCCATGATTGCGGTGACGTAGGCTGAGTAGGCATCTGGCTGCCGAGCATCACAAAAAGCAGGGAGACAAGCTCCGTTCCTTCCTGTTATAACACTGTCAAATCGGCCCCAAGCTCTAGGGTTGGATGAGAATCCTGGCTTAGGTTCCAGATTTATAAGAGTCACCACAACTCCTTCCACCTGTTCATTGGGTATAAACTTCTCATTCATGTAGGCCCGTACCTTCACAAAACACCTTCTAAACTCTGGCACATCCAAGTTGAAAAGGCGCCGCTCTCTTATTTCTAATTGTCCTATTAGAAATGACCTCTCCTCTCTCTTTCCCCGCTTCCCCTCTCCTGGTGTGTGGAAAAAACTTTCCTCCTCCCATAGACCAGTCAATGGGTTCAAGGACCAGAGTTTCATCTCCTTAAGGTGTTGGGGCATCTTGATTTGTTCCGTATTCAGCCGCACTTCTACTTTTCCAGTTTGGAGCACCAAGTTGGTTCCTTTCTCCCTGAAGTCCACAGCAAACATCCCATACGTCCTGAGAGGAGAGATGTCTCCATTTCTGTTGACAAAGTTGAGGTCACTTGAAGCTGTAGATACAGTACTAATATTTCTAGGGTCCAAAAAAGTTAAACTGGCCGTGACTGTCCCGTTGTAAGACTCTCCAGTGACTCTGGTGAAGGAGTTTGGTGGTATGACTAATTCTCCAATTGGGTCCTCATTGAGCATCTCTCCGAGAGGGATTTTGTTTGTCACTGAAGGTTTAAGATAAACTGGGTCCTTCTTTTTCATAATTTTTATATCCTGGTAAATAGTATTTCCTTTTGGATCTAATGGAATGACCTTTATAGAGTCCACAAATTTCTGCTGCGGATCCACGAATGTAGCCACCAGCCGCTTGGTTCCAACTGGCACCTCCAAGGTGAAGTCTCCTTTGTAGCCCGTGAAGCCTATGTTTTCCCCATTCATATAAATTTGACCAAACTTAAGTGGCGCGCCGGTGTCGTATGCTGTCACCCGTCCACGCACCAACATCTTATGCTGTGTGCACTGGGCACATCCGCACTCTACAACCACCATAACTGGGAGAGTGTACCCTGGACACCTCACTTCATCCAATTTCATCTGCTTGACTCCACAGCAGTAATCTACGTTATCTTTACACTCAAGGTCGGAGCTTAGGTGACCGGCACACGGTGAATTTGGACACCTGCCCACATTGTAGAAACTAGAGCCCGTTTTAGGTTGAAGACAGTCACTCGGCAGCTTGATTAAATATTCGTGGGGGGACTTGTCACAGTGGGATTCATCTTTACCTTAAGTAAAAAGACAACAAATGAAAAAAACATGAAAACACAAAAATAATAAGATAGTTACATATAGTTTGTAAGGCTGAAAAAAGACAAGATGCCCATCCAGTTCAGCCTATTTTTCTAAAGTGTTGCTAAAGTGTTGATCCAGAGGAAGGCAAAAAACCCCAATGAGTTAGAAGCCAATTGTCCTCATTAGAGGGAAAAAAATCCATCCCGACTCCAATCTGGCAATTGGAAAAATTCCTGGATCAACGACCCTTCTCCAGAATCCTAGTCACTATAACCTGTTATATTATTACATCTAGAAATGTCTCCAGACCCTTCTCCAGAATCCTAATCACTATAACCTGTTATATTATTACATCTAGAAATGTCTCCAGACCCTTCTCCAGAATCCTAGTCACTATAACTAGTTCTCTAATTACATCTAGAAATGTATCCAGACCTTCTCAAGAATCCGGTCACTATAACTTGTTCTATTATTACATCTAGAAATGTCTCCAGACCCTTCTCCAGAATCCAGGCACTATAACCTGTTATATTATTACATCTAGAAATGTCTCCAGACCCTTCTCCAGAATCCCGGTCACTATAACCTGTTCTATTATTACATCTAGAAATGTATCCAGACCCTTCTCCAGAATCCCGGTCACTATAACTTGTTATATTACATCTAGAAATGTATCCAGACCCTTCTCCAGAATCCCAGTCACTATAACTTGTTCTATTATTACATCTAGAAATGTATCCAGACCCTTCTCCAGAATCCTGGTCACTATAACTTGTTCTATTATTACATCTAGAAATGTCTCCAGACCCTTCTCCAGAATCCCAGTCACTATAACCTGTTATATTATTACATCTAGAAATGTATCCAGACCCTTCTCCAGAATCCTGGTCACTATAACTTGTTCTATTATTACATCTAGAAATGTATCCAGACCCTTCTCCAGAATCCTGGTCACTATAACTTGTTATATTATTACATCTAGAAATGTATCCAGACCCTTCTCCAGAATCCCGGTCACTATAACTTATTATATTACATCTAGAAATGTATCCAGACCCTTCTCCAGAATCCCGGTCACTATAACTTGTTCTATTATTACATCTAGAAATGTATCCAGACCCTTCTCCAGAATCCTGGTCACTATAACTTGTTCTATTATTACATCTAGAAATGTCTCCAGACCCTTCTCCAGAATCCTGGTCACTATAACCTGTTATATTATTACATCTAGAAATGTATCCAGACCCTTCTCCAGAATCCTGGTCACTATAACTTGTTCTATTATTACATCTAGAAATGTATCCAGACCCTTCTCCAGAATCCTGGTCACTATAACTTGTTATATTATTACATCTAGAAATGTATCCAGACCCTTCTCCAGAATCCCGGTCACTATAACTTATTATATTACATCTAGAAATGTATCCAGACCCTTCTCCAGAATCCCGGTCACTATAACTTGTTCTATTATTACATCTAGAAATGTATCCAGACCCTTCTCCAGAATCCTGGTCACTATAACTTGTTATATTATTACATCTAGAAATGTCTCCAGACTCTTCTCCAGAATCCCGGTCACTATAACTTGTTATATTACATCTAGAAATGTATCCAGACCCTTCTCCAGAATCCTGGTCACTATAACTTGTTATATTACATCTAGAAATGTATCCAGACCCTTCTCCAGAATCCCGGTTGCTATAACTTGTTATATTATTACATCTAGAAATGTATCCAGACCCTTCTCCAGAATCCTGGTCACTATAACTTGTTCTATTATTACATCTAGAAATGTATCCAGACCCTTCTCCAGAATCCCGGTCACTATAACTTGTTATATTACATCTAGAAATGTATCCAGACCCTTCTCCAGAATCCTGGTCACTATAACTTGTTATATTATTACATCTAGAAATACATCCAAACCATTTTTGAACTCTGTTAGTGAATTAACCAGGACAAGTTCCTCTGGCAGAGAATTCCATAGTCTCACTGCTCTTACAGTAAAGAATCCCTTTCTATGTTTATGTATACATTTTCGTTCCTCAAGACGTAGAGGACGTCCCCTTGTTCTGGATACAGTCCTGGGTATAAATAAACCTTGGGAGAGATCTCTATATTGACCTTTAATATATTTAAACATATTTATTATGTCCCCCCGAAGCCTTCTTTCCTCTAAACTAAATAACCCTAATCTTGCCAATCTTTCTGTGTACTGTAGTCCACCCAGTCCTTTTATTACTTTTGTTGCCGCCTTTGTACCTGTTCAAGCTCTACAATGTCTTTTCTGTGCACTGGTGCCCAAAACTGTCCACAATATTCTATGTGTGGTCTAACCAGTGACTTGTATAATGGGAGAATAATGTTCTCATCATGTGCATCTATGCCCCTTTTAATGCACCCCATAATTCTGTTTGCCTTGGCAGCTGCTGCCTGACACTGGCTGCTACAATTAAGTTTACTGTCCACCAGGATTCCCAAGTCCTTCTCCAGTCACTTTTACCCAGTGTTTTTCCATTTAACATGTCATCATGTAATGGATTTTTCCTCCCCATGTGCATAACCTTGCATTTATCAGTGTTAAACCTCATCTGCCTCTTCTCTGCCCAGGCCTCCAACTTATCCCGATCCCTTTGTAATAACACATTATCCTCTATTGTGTGGATTACTTTACAGAGCTTAGAAGATATTCAAAGGTTTCTTACCTACGACAGTTAGATGGGCTATAGAAGACTTGATGACCCCCAGTCCATTACTGGCTTTGCATTGGTATGTACCAGCCTGCACTGTTTGAATATTTTGCAAAATTATGCTTCTATCATGCTTCATTTTGGTTTTGTCCAGGAGTGTCCCATTGTGATACCTGTAATAAAATAAATCAGGTCAGGGTAGATTTGCAGTGTGAACAGACGCCAGAGACCATATTTAGAAACTCAAGCACACACTCCTGTTTCAATAAAAATGTCTACCATGGATTAAGGCATCCCCTTCTTCTACCCTTCAATACACTGTCTATACCTATTAATATCCTTGGTCTCCTGTGATCCTCAGTTTATTACCTGTTATATGTAGATGCGTTCCATTCCCGCTTTTAGGACATTCTTGTTATAAATGTATAAGAATCTGGAGTCACCTTGTATGGGCATTCAAGAAGCTTAAAGAATCTAGCTATTTTACAGAGTCTGCTCGTCACAGCCAGCTTCAGGTTCACACTTCCTGTTCAGGCAGTAGGCAGTTCTACAGCTTCAGGCTCCCACTTCCCATTCACACTGATGCTGGTTCTACACCTTCAGGTTCCCACTTCCTGTTCAGATTGTGGGTGGGTCTACAGCTTCAGACTCCCACTTTCTGTTCAGGCTCTGGGTGTTTCTACAGCTTATGGCTCCCACTTCCTGTTCACGCTGATGCTAGTTCTACAGCTTCAGACTCCCACTTCCTGTTCACGCCAATGCTGGTTCTACAGCTTTAGACTCCCACTTCCTGTTCACACTGATGCTGGTTCTACACCTTCAGGTTCCCACTTCCTGTTCAGATTGTGGGTGGGTCTACAGCTTCAGACTCCCACTTTCTGTTCAGACTCTGGGTGGTTCTACAGCTTATGGCTCCCACTTCCTGTTCACGCTGATGCTGGTTCTACAGCTTCAGACTCCCACTTCCTGTTCACGCCAATGCTGGTTCTACAGCTTTAGACTCCCACTTCCTGTTCACACTGATGCTGGTTCTACACCTTCAGGTTCCCACTTCCTGTTCAGATTGTGGGTGGGTCTACAGCTTCAGACTCCCACTTCCTGTTCACACCGATGCTGGTTCTACAGCTTCAGACTCCCACTTCCTGTTCACACCAATGCTGGTTCTACAGCTTCAGACTCCAACTTCCTGTTCAGGCTGTGGCCGTTTCTACAGCTTCAGGCTCCCACTTCCTGTTCAGCTGGACTTTAAAGCTTCAACTCCCACTTCCTTTTTCAGGCGTAGGCATTTCAATTCTTTTGTTTTCCCCCTCCTGTTCAGGTGTGGTCATTTCACAGCTTAGGCTTATACGGGTTTCTACATTCTGCCATTCTAAACTGCTTTAAAGGGAACCGTCCCATAGTTATGCCCCCCTTTTCTGGGGGCAGAAAGCTAGGTCAGACCTGCTGTTCCCGCGCGTCCCCCTTTATTTGAAGATGCAGCAGTTTTAAAATTTTACCCCTCAAATTTTATTCTGAGGGGGTTTTTGCCCCCCCCATAAAAGGCAGCCCCCCCCACGATAGTTATTCACATTTTCTCCTATTAAAAAGCAATAGGTTTATCATTGAGGTGGGGGGGGGCTAGACCTCAGGTGGGGGGGGTTTTTAAAGAAGATGTTTTTGAATGACTCTTCGGGCTAAAAACTGAGATTGAGCTTTAATGCTCAAAAACCCGCATCTTACAGAAAAAGGGGACACAGCGCGGGAAACACGGGTCGACATGGCCTTTTCCCCTCAGAAAGGGGGGGATGATCTATGTGACGGGTTTTTCTTTTAAAAAGCTATTTAAAATGGCTTCTATGTGCCTTGATCATAGATGTCACCCTATGGGTGACATGTATGATTTTTGGTTCTCAGGCGCCAATGTTTTATGCGAATTAGTAGCGTAGAAAGCACCTGAAGTAAACCTTTCTACTGTGGTCAAGATTTAGCATTTCCCTTCTCCAAAACGACAACTACTGGTAAACCCTTGTACCTCGCCGGGCTTTTTCAACAGTAATGCCCTATTTTGCTCCCCCGCATAATGTGTGAATCAACGGTTGTGGTGCGACCCTCCAAAACGCCCCCACATCTTGGGGCATTAAAAGTGCCCGGGCGCCCAATAATGCGACAAATTTTTTTGGAGGGGCCCCCTGCTCAGCCTAGAAAAGGGCTGCACCGTTTTTCACTGAAAAGACCCGAATACCGCCGCACCCCCGTACATACACGCCGCCCTATGTGTCTTAATTGTGCAATTCCCAATACAACTCACCAGTAATACTTAGAAGGAGCTGGATTCCCAGTGGCTTCACAGCACAATGTCACCTGATCTCCTTCTTGACGAATTTTGGAGTATGGATGTTGTATCAGTAGGGTTTTTTTTCAAACAAAGGCAAGTATAAATGTTATAGTTATAGGAGCTTTACACCTGACCTGGGTATAAATTAGTGCATAAACAGGTAAAACATCAGCAGCCCTGTTGTGCTATAAGGTTATGTTCGCACAACGGATTTTAACATGGAACTCGAGGCGAATTCCATGTTGGATTTCACATTAAAAATTCGAATCAATGTGAATGGGCACTGATTGTAATATTCACACTGTAAACTATAGCCTGGATTTTTAAAGGGGTTGTCTCACTACGTTGACCCCTCACCCCAGTCCTGTTTTTTGGTTTTCATTTTGAATTCAGGGGGCCCGTTTACTGGTTCTCAACGCATAGAAACCAGGGCTGTAGCATAGCACCGTGCGGGGCCCTTCAAGAGGACTGAACAGGTCTGTAGCATAGCGACCAGGCTGGGAGCCTATAGAGAGATCAAAAGGTCTGTACTATAACGACCAGTGCTGGCAGCCTACAGGGGAAAATCAAACAGGTCTGTACTATACAACCAGCACTGGCAGCCTATCGGAGAGATCAAACAGTCTGTAGCTATAGCAACCAGTGGGCAGCCACAGGGAGATCAAAAAGATCTGTAGCTATTGCAACCCGACTGGCAGCCATCAGGGGAATAAAACAGGTCTGTAGCTATAGCAACCAGTGCTGGTACCATCATAAGATCAAACAGGCGACTATATTTGACCAGCACACTCTATCAGGGAGATCAAACAGCTGTAACTATAGCAACTATGCTGACAGCCAATCGGGGAAAAAAATCAAACGGGTTGCAGCTATAGCAACCAGTCTGACAGTTTTCAGGAGAGACTGAAGGGTCTGTAGCTATAGAAACAAGTTTGGCAGCCTATCAGGGAGATTGAACGGGTCTGTAGCTAAGCAACCATTTCTGACGCCATAGGAAACTGAACTGGTCTGTAGCTATAGCAACCATGCTGACAGCCTATCAGGAGAGACGAACAGGTCTGTACTATAGCAACCGCTCTGGCACCATCGGAGAGTTTAAACGGTCGTAGCTAAGCACCATGCGGAGCCTATGGGAGGACAACGGGGTTGTACTATAGCGCAAGGGGGAGTGATGCACCCATACAAAGGGGATAGTAGGAATAGGTAGGACACTGTTAAGGACACATATTAAAAGTGACTTGTCTTTAACATAAAAAACAATCCTGTAGTGAGAAAACCCCCTTTAAGTGCGGAAAAATAAAAGCCATGTTACTTTTTAAAGGGGATCATCCTCGGATTCATTTCAACAGGATGACATGGACCGTCCCTTTGATATGGGGGGAAAACCATGCCCAAAAGTTGGAGGAAAAAAAACCGCCTCTGCAGGATAAAAATTTTCAGCAGAAAACCCGGGGCAAGTCTGCCGAGGATTACTCAATAGGAAAACACGTGAACACATCCGAATTTGCAAAGCTGGATTTGGTGTTGGATACTAATGCACATGTTCTTGACCTTGTCTTGTAAATTGCTGCACTTAAAGGGGTTTTGCCACAATGTAATGTTGACGTGGGATCCTCCAAAATGGGTATATAATCACTTTTCTAAATATAAGTGGTTTCAAAAAGTGAACCCGTGAGAGCTACACCCTTTTTCTCTTTTCCCCCTTTTTTTTTTCCCTTTGCCCTTTTTACATTAGACACGACCAGGACACTGACGGGGAGCTGATCTGGCCGAGCTTGAAAGGGGGCGGGGGAGAAAAGTGCAGTGTATAAGGCTGTCTCCCTGGTAGAAAAACACTGGTTGAAATTTTGAAAATTATTTGATAAATTTTGCAGACACCCCCGCTTTCCTCGCTCTCCTCACCCCCATCCCCCCCCCCTCATGATGCTGCATGCTTTGTTTATCTTCTCTCCTGAGCAGATAAGAGGTAAGGAACTCACTTCGTGGCAAAACCCCTTTAAAGGGGTTGTTCACCTTGTGCTGGTGCGTCCTTGTGTCGGGAAGTTCGTATGTATAAATAACAGGAAAAATATCCCAAATAAAACATAACTTTTAATCTCACAGTTTAAGAAACATAAAACTAAACCAAGTAAAATCAATATTTAAAAAGGGCCCAGCCCCCTCAAAGCAGACACCCCTTTCACTGTGAAAAACCCTTTTTGGGGGAACAAATACAAAGAGGAATCCCCCCTTTACAAATACCCTATAAAAACGACCAACCCCTGCCCCTTAGGGGGATAAACCCCCCATAAAGGGCGGTCCCACAACAAAAACCCTACAATAAACCCTACAATCACCCTATTCTTATATTAATAACGCAGGGTATACAAACACCTCTTGATATACACCCCTGGGCTTTTTTTTTGAAATACCCTTTTTTAAATTAATATAAAATTGGGGTGAGGGGGGGGGGTTTATTTTTTGGGGTTTTTTTTTGTTTGGGGCCCCTTTATGGGGCGCTGATCCCACTAAGGGTCAGGTTAGGTCTGTTTTATAGAGTATTTTTTAGGGGTTATTCCTCTTGTAATTTTTTTTCCCCTTTCAGTATAAAACGGGGAAAAGGAGTGTCGCTTTTAGGACGGGCCCTTTTCAAATATTGATCTACTTTTGGGGATTTATAATTTTTTCCCTTAAAAATGAGATTTAGGCTATGTTTTACACCCCTTTTTTTGGGGGGCATTTCAAAAACGTATTGCAGCGTACGGGCCCCAAATACGAGAGTAAAGCGCCCCAATCATTTACGGGAAAACCATAGCTCTTTATAAGAACTATGTATTACCCCCCCTCCCCGGCCCCAAAACAATAATAATAAAAAAAACTTTAAAAATAAACGCCAAAATATTTCCCCAGCACTTTACAATGGGAGAGGGAAAAATTACAAAAAAAAGACAGACATTACACAGTGAGAAACTAAATTACAGGTGAGACACAAGGGGTGAAAGGGCCCCCGCTCGCAAGAGCTTACAATCAAAAGGGTGCCTGGGGGAAAAAAAAGGGGGAGAAGTGCCCAAATTTACAATGGCCCCCCCATGCTTTTTAAATATGGGGTTTGGGTTTTCATAAAAATTGGTGAACCTGCCACCAGACGTAATCTATAACAGAAAGTGCCTGTGATTTCCCAAAAGGGAGGGAGTGACAGATGTGTTGGGGATAGAAGGTGGGGGGGTTTCAATTTGTGGTTTTTTGGGCGCCTGTCTTAAAGAAAGTGTTTTTTAGGGCACTCCCTTTAAAAATGTGAAGTCTGGGGTTTTGCCTGATGGGACGTTGGGTTTGCATGTTCCAGAGAACGGGTGCAGCACGGTCGTATTATACGCGCCGCGAGTAATAACAGTCTATGGGGCTGGCGAAAATGGCCTGCCCCCCCCCCGTCGTTGGGGGGATGCGCCGATCAGCGCGACTTCCCCAAGACCCCCGGGGTAATTGAGGGGCGTACTTTTAATTAAACCCTGTTTAACTGCCCCCAAAAAATTATGTTTTTAAATTTTTCTATTTTTCCCGTTATTTGTTGTTTTTGATATCTATTTTCTTCTTTATTGAAGTTCCTAAAGAGCGGGAATGCCGTTTAATTCCCGCACATAGGAAAGGGTAGTGGGCCCCTGCCAACATGGGGAAAAATATTATTTGGGCCCTTTTCCCTTTTATTTTTTATTGTGCTCCAGTAAAAAAAAAAAATTAAAATTAAAATTGCTTTAAAATTTTAAAATCTCCCCAAAAAATTAATTTTGCAATTTCACCTTCACTTTGCTTTAGTTTCTTTTTTTCTTCGTCAAGATGGAAACATCACCGCTGCAGCCAGTCGGGCAGCTCATTTCTGAACAGTGACGTCCTACAGAGGCCAATCAATGGCTGCAGAGATGTGATTCCCATCCAGAATAAGTAAGAAGAAACCAGAAACCGGCACTGGGTGAGGATGGCGCGGTGTCGGAACGGAGTCGAGGAGAAAGATGAGCATAATTTTTACACTTTAACCCCTTAAGCCCCAGGCCTGAAAAGTAGTAAATGACCAGAACATTTTTTTACTTTTTGCCTCCTCGCGTTTCAACAGTTGTAACTTTTTTTTTTTTTCAATGACGCAGTTGGATGAGGCCTCGTTTTATTCGAGACAAGTTGTACTTTATGGGGGGATAGTTTAAGTTCACTAATAAATAATTGCATTATTTTTTTTTTTTACACCATTCACATTTCACGCTTAATATCTTGTTAGAATAATTCTACAGGTTATTACGGTCGTGTGGATACCTAATATGTG
Source organism: Phyllomedusa bahiana (assembly GCA_025379985.1). Lineage (NCBI taxonomy): Eukaryota > Metazoa > Chordata > Amphibia > Anura > Hylidae > Phyllomedusa > Phyllomedusa bahiana. Next base: position 37,308 of record JAODAL010025183.1, read on the forward strand.
TAGGTTTTTTTGTGCGTGTAATTTATGCACAATTATTTTTTATTAAATATTTATTTTTATTTTATTATTTTTTAATTATTTTTTTTACACTTTTTTTACTTTTTAACATTTTTTTACATTTTTTTTTACACTTAGTAATCTATTAGCATATTCATATATGCTAATACATTCTAATCTGTGTCACTTGAAACAGGCAGTAATTAGGACAGCACCCAGTGCGTCCTGGTCACTGGCTTGTTACACAGAGAGCTCTGGGGCTACTCTAGGTCCCCAGAGCTGACTGTGCAGCCGTTCCCCGGGCTCTGTCGGGTCACCGGGTGTTCCGATCACCCGACAGAGCAGGGGATCCCTTTGATTGCGCTGCAGTAACGCACCCCCGCAATCAAAGGGTTAAAGCATCGGGTTGCGGAGGTTTCCTCCGCTCCCCTGTGCTCGCAGGAGATGCTCTGGGATTGGGGCTGTGTAGTAAAGCCCCGATCCCAGCGCAATTGAGGCGCTGGGCACCGCAAACCCCGATGTCTGCAGCGACGCCAAAAGACGTCGCTGTAGATGAACGACCCGCACCAGCCGACGCCAAAAGTCGGTGGGCGCTCGTTAAGGGGTTAAATGGACACTACTATAGTAATAAAACAATGAGGTGGACAATCCCTTTCATTATTCCAACATAACATGTAAAAGCAAGGATTGCTCCCGTCCATCCTTTCATCCTCCTCCTGCAGATATTTCCTACCTAATCTCTTCAAGACGACCTCGAAATAGGAAACGTTGGGCTCGTGTTTCCAGCTCTGTAACGTCCCAGTAGAGAATCCATCCATGGTCACCGTGATATTTCGGAACACATCTTTGCAGACGCCTTTCAAGCTGAACATCCCGTAGCGGTCGGTTGTACCCCGGATCCTGCCATTGATGAAAACGCTGGCGTTGCGTTGGGCAGACCCATGTGTGCTTTGAACTTTTCCCACCAAAGTGAGATTGGCGCAAACGCATTCAGGGCATGAGGACTCTGAATTTTGAAAAAAAAAAAGGCAAAATGTCATCCGGTTCATATTGAAGGAATCCAATGGAATTCAACCCCCACAAAAAAAAATAAAAATTTAAGGATACCGCACTGCTAAAATATAAACCAAATAATCAAGGCGTGCAAGTTTAGAAGTAAAGATCTCAATCTTCTACAGTACAACAGCAAAAAAAAGCAGCTCCTCCATGGAGCCATTATCAAGCAATACAAATTTTACAAAGAAGCATTGAACTGGTTGGCTGAGATCAGAATACTCTGTTTGGCCTCAAAGGCACCACCGCTTTGGTGTTGCATCTCATCCAAAAGCGTCATCATGCTCATCTAGACCAAGTCAATATCTTGGTATATTTTTTGACTAGGTTGCACAAATGCATCTAGAGGGTTCAACATTCATGGAGTCGCTCCAATGCAAGTGAAATTTTAAAGGACTTTTCTCACTACAATGATTAGTTTGCAACATGCAGGGATAGGTAACTGAAGACTTCTTTATAGTACAGCATGTTACACAAGCAGTAGATAGCCACCAGCAGCATGGTTATATGGCTGCACGTGAGACTGGGCTACAGGGGCACTACATTAGCAAGTGATTTAAGGGGTTTTCTTACTACACTGATTAGCTTTCAACAAGTGGGAAATGGTAAATGAAGACTTTTACCAAATACAGGGTGGGCCATTTATATGAATACACCTAAATAAAATGGGAAGGGCTGGTGATATCAACTTCCTGTTTGTGGCACATTAGTATATGGGAGGGGGAAAACTTTTCAAGATGGGTGTTGACCATGGCGGCCATTTTTAAAGTCGGCCATTTTGGATCCAACGTTATTTTTTCCAATGGGAAGAGGGTCATGTAACACATCAAACTTATTGAGAATTTCACAAGCAAAACAATGGTGTGCTTGGTTTTAACGTAACTTTATTCTTTCATGAGCTATTTACAAGTTTCTCTTTGTTTATAGCCATTGACATATTGCAGAGGTTAATATGTGAGGAGTGGATAGAAATTGTGTTGATGTCTGGTGAACGCAGTACCCGGGTCATTGCAGCAGATTTCAATGCAAGACACCCTACGAGACCACCCATCTCCCATGCTACAGTTAGCAAACTGCTTGCCACATTTCGTGAAACAGGTTCAGTGTTGGATTTGCCAAAATGTGGACACAACAAAACTGTCACAAATGAAGAAACCTCAGTGGCCGTCCTAGCTTCATCCAGGAAGAGCCCACAGCATAGCACTTGCCGCATGTCACTGGAGGGTGGCATCAGTCGAACATCCCTTCGGCGGATATTAGCTACTCACAAATGGCGCCCTTACAAAATCCAGCTGCTGCAGCATCTCAATGATGAAGTTAACAAACAAAACCACCGCTATTGGTCTGACACTAACCCACAGTGGATAGATCCCTCCAAGACTGTTGGGACACACAAATTGATGTTATGGTGTGGTGTATGGGGTACAAAGAAAGTGGGGTCATTCTTCATCAATGGAAACCTCAATACCACTGGATATCTGAAATTGCTACATGATGATGTGTTGCCCTCTTTATGCACTGAAGATGGCATGTTCCCTGAGTTTTTCCAGCAAGATGGTGCACCACCACATTATGGGTGTCAGGTCCGAGCATTCCTACATGAACAGTTTCCTGGAAAGTTGATTGGTCGCTCAATGACCACCAAGGTCTCCCGATCTGACCCTCTTAGACTTTTATCTTTGAGGTCATCTGAAGGCAATTGTCTAGGCTATGAAGATACGAGATGTGCAGCATCTGAAACAATGGGTACTGGAAGCCTGTGCTAGCATTTCATCTGCTGTGTTGCTATCAGTGTGTCAAGAGTGGGAGAAGAGGGTTGCATTGATAATCCAACACAATGGGCAGCACTTTGAACACATTTTATAAGTGGTCATAAATTTGTAAATAGCTCATGAAAGAATAAAGAATAAAGCACACCATTGTTTTTTTTTTTTGTGAAATTGTCAATAAGTTTGATGTTTTACATGATCCTCTTCCCATTGGAAAAAATGAAGTTGGATCCAAAATGACCGACTTCAAAATGGCCGCCATAGTCAACATCCATCTTGAAAAGTTTTCCCCCTTCCATGTACTAATGTGCCAAAAACAGGAACTTGATATCACCAACCATTACCATTTTATTTAGGTGTATCCATATCAATGGCCCACCCTGTACATTGCTCTTTTGATATTGCCCTGGTCAGGAAATAAGAGAGATTTTATCTGCTCTGAGTGCACACAAGTGTCTCTAGTTTACCGTCCATATCTCCCTTCCTGATTAGACAGAGAGCAGGGAGTGACATCACCATGGTCGGATGGAGCAGAGTCTCTAAGAGTATATTAATTATCTTTGATAAGTTATTGTTTTCATTCCTTTACTCTGTAGCTTTGTTTACTCCTTTGTTTGTCTCCTGCACTTATGTCACTTCAACAGAATTAGTGAATTATAGAGGAGCTAAATATGCTAATCACTGCTATAGAACCACCCACAGCTTGGCCAGGAAGTGTGAGACTGAAGCTGCCTGTGACTCTGTGAAACAGCATGGTGAGAAAACCATGTACATACTTTGTACTGAAAAAACACCACAATTTTTTGGGCCATGTTCACAGCTTGATTGCTGGACTAAACTGAACCCAGCAGCAGGCAACTCTGGCCTATATGCTAACTGGGAAAAATTGACAGGTGCAGCTAATTGCAGAGCAAAAGCTCACATACCCCACTGCTAGGGGAACAATTAGATGATAAAAAACTGCACTGTTTTATTGGTATTTTTGCATTAGTGCAATCTCCCCATGCATTATACTATGGCTTTTCTGCATGCTGGTGTGAACAGGTGTTAAGTTTGGTGTGCAGTTTTTTTTATCATTTCATTGTTCCCCTAGCATTGGGGTATGTGAGCTTTTGCTCTGCAATTAGCTGCACCTGTCAATTTTTCCCAGTTAGCATAAAGGCCAGAGTTGCCAGCTTCTGGGTTCAGTTTAGTCCAGCAATCTAGCTGTGAACATGGCCCAAAAATTGTGGTGTTTTTTGAGTACAAAGTATGTTCTCCTTGTGACTTGCCCCCTGAATCACATTGAAGGGGTTTTCTCACCATGCTGTTTCACAGAGTCACAGGCATCTTCAGTCTCACACTTCCTGGCCAAGTGAGTAATGTCCCATTTTTTGTATGTTTTTTCTGTATACTTTGTACTGACTAATGACTGCAAGGGCTCACATTTCAGCTGATACTGGCGTGGACTGGACATGGAGCTCTGTTTCTGGACCATATGGGTCCAGTCTTCTGGTGCTACCATCACTCAGGCAAGAGGGACTACATTTTACTAAGTAGGGGACACTATTTGACTTGTCTGAAGATATCTGAGACTTGTATTTGGCTATGTTCAGCGGCCGCACAATCTCTATGGACGAGCAGTGTGTATACTTGACTACTGCTCAATATATACAGAAAGACATAGGCCCCAATTGTTGGGATCTGGACAGTCGGACGCCCTTCATTCAGGCACAAGTTGCAACCATGAGAAAACCATTCTAGGCTAGGGATAATTTAGTACATTTGCATTACCTGTACATGGAGATGTCCCACACTTCCGAATTTGGAAGGAACGTCCTGAACAAGGGATGGCATTGCTGGGGCATGTCCGACGGCGGACACTCCTACCCCCACCACAGGTTTTTGTGCAGGGTGTCCAAGTGCTCCAAGAAGACCATTTTCCTGTAACACATAAAGAGTAAGGAAAGAATTGTATTCAGAATAAACATTGCAAAAAACTCATTAAGTCTAATAGAGATATAGAATCTATGTCTTAAAAGGGTTGTTCACACCATAGACTTTGATGCTGTATCAATAGGACATGCCATCAAATCTGATAGGGAAGGGTCAAAGCTCTGGGCCCCGCACCTATCTTGGGAAAAGGCCTCAAAAGTCTCTGCTCAGAATGAAGATCCAGGGAGCGCTGTGTTCTCCATTCTGTTCTATGGGAGTTCCCAGTACAGGGGAGCGCTGTGTTCTCCATTCTGTTCAATTCGAGTTAACAGAACAGGGGAGAGCTGTGTTCTCCATTCCGTTTTATGGGAGTTACCAGTACAGGGAGAGCGCTATGTACTCCATTCTTTTCTATGGGAGTTTCCAGTACAGGGGAGCACTGTGTTCTCTCCATTCTGTTCTATGGGAGTTCCCAGTACAGGGGAGCGCTATGTACTACATACTGTTATATGGGAGTTCCCAGTACAGGGGAGCGCTATGTACTCCATTCTGTTCTATGAGAGTTTCCAGTACATGGGAGCTCTGTGTTCTCTCCATTCTGTTCTATGGGTGTTCCCTGTACAGGGGAGTGCTGTGTTCTACATTCTGTTCTATGGGAGTTCCCATTACAGGGGAGTGCGGTGTTCTCCATTCTGTTCTATGAGAGTTCCCAGTACAGGGGAGCGCTGGGTTCTCTCCATTCTGCTCTATGAGAGTTCCCAGTACAGGAGAGTGCTGTGTTCTCTCCATTCTTCTATATTTTAGTTCCCAGTACAGGGGAGCGCTGTGTTCTCCATTCTTTTCTATGGGAGTTCCCAGTACAGGGGAGCGCTGTGTTCTCCATTCAGTTCTATGGGAGTTCCCAGTACAGGGGAGCACTGTATTCTCCACTCCGTTCTACGGGAGTTCCCAGTACAGGGGAGCGCTGTGTTCTCCATTCTGTTCTATGGGCGTTCCCAGTACAGGGGAGCGCTGTGTGTTCTCCATTCTGTTCTATGGGAGTTCCCAGTACAGGGGAGCACTGTATTCTCCATTGTGTTCTATGGAAGTTCCCAGTACAGGGGAGCGCTGTGTTCTCCATTCTGTTCTATGGGAGTTCCCAGTACAGGGGAGCGCTGTGTGTTCTCCATTCTGTTCTATGGGCGTTCCCAGTACAGGGGAGTGCTGTGTTCTCCATTCTGTTCTATGGGAGTTCCGAGTACAGGGGAGCTCTGTGTTCTATCCATTCTGTTCTATGGGAGTTCCCAATACAGGGGAGCGCTGTGTTCTCCATTCTGTTCTATGGGAGTTCCCAGTACAGGGGAGTGCTGTGTTCTCCATTCTGTTCTATGGGCGTTCCCAGTACAGGGGAGCGCTGTGTTCTCCATTCTGTTCTATGGGAGTTCCGAGTACAGGGGAGCGCTCTGTTCTCTCCATTCTGTTCTATGTGAGTTCCCAGTACAGGGGAGCGCTGTGTTCTCCATTCTGTTCTATGGCAGTTCCCAGTACAGGGGAGCGCTGTGTTCTCCATTCTATTCTATGAGAGTTCCCAGTACAGGGAGAGCTGTGTTCTCCATTCTGTTATATGAGAGTTCCCAGTACAGTGGAGTGGTGTGTTCGGTTGTACTCAGAACCTCCATAGAACAGAATGGAGAGTCGTGTGCAAGCGTGACAAACTGTCCATTCTGAGCCGACACCTTTGGGGCTTCTTTCCAAGACTTGATGCCATATCCTGTCAATATGCCATTAAAGTCTATGATGGGAAAACCCATTTAACTTATTCAGGCTGTCAGCAAGTCTATCAATACTTGTTAACAAACCTCAGAACAGCTGAATTTGCCAGAGGGAAGTTTAATTTGGCTCAGAGAGAGCAGTTCTTTGTTCTGGTTCATAGACGGGGATGTCGAGAACCCTCACTATGTACCCACAAAGAACATATAGACAGGGGTTATATTCATAAGACTTCTTTAACCCTATTCCTCCCTGGATTACCTGGTGTACAGGTCGGAGTGATGCAAACTCTTCGCTCTGTGGACTTTCCTTTACATTTCTCTAGGCTCAGGGACATTACGGGCTGTGCGTTGATACAGGTGCGCTTTCTGATCTGAATGCCTTTTGCTCCACATCTTGTTGGAGAGCAACTACTCCATGAAGACCAATGAGACCAAAATAGGGGATCTGTAATAGTGAAAGTAATAAAAACTGGGTCTAAGTGTCTCATTTAATTGTAATATAAACCCATAGTCCTGCATTTCACCACCAAATTATCCAGTATCTAAGTTATGCGGTTCCTGGCCTAAGAGGCCCATTTTGAGGTGTTCTTGGCTGTTTTGGAGATCTCCTGAGTGGTTTCAGGTTGGAGCTTAAATATCTCAGTTTAGGCTTCCAAAATGTTGGTGACTATGACTTTTCTTTCAAGGGGTTTTCCCTCTTTGACATAATGGCATATCAATAGGATATGTCATAAATGAGTGATAGGTGCAGATCCCAACTCTAGGACCCTCATCTATTTTTCAGAACCGTCCCCAGAACTGCTCCGTGCAGAGTTGGCCACACATGCCCGGCTCTCTCTGTTCATCTCATTGGTCGTTCCAATTTCAGACGAGCATGCTTACTCAGAGAACAGAATGAAGAGGGCCGGCGATGTTTGGGGTCTGTTTTTAAAGAGTACCTATCGCCTCCACACAAACACACAAGAATTGATAGTAGGTGAAATAAGACTTTTCTCATATACATGTCATTAGCAAATTAGAGGGTTTTCCTTAGTATTGCAAGGAAACATGTTTTAGCTTCACTGTGCTAGACACAGATCCTTATCTAGCAGGATTCCTTCTATGGGAGATACCAACTGTGTAGGGGGAGCTGAAGGCATACCTGCTTGTACAGGGTTAATCTGAGTTTCTCCCTAAATAAAGTGCAGCAGGCACAGGACACTGAGGACATAGTGTGATAGGATTTATCTGTGACTTCAGCCTCATCCTCCATAAAACACAGGCATCTATATTACACTTCTGCTTGTGTAAACATGATGTAGACTTCCTGGCTCCACCCTGCAGTGGACTCTCCCAGCTCAGAAGCAGTTACTTTCACACAGATGTCAACATAGTGATTCATCAAGCTGCCATGTGCTAATTTGGCCCGACTTTAGTCCTGTCTTAAAGGGCTAGCGCTTTTTTTTAAACTGAATTACCGAGGAAATGCTTTCATTTTCATAATGGAGCATAATTGAGAAAGTGTTTGTATTTTAGTCTCCTGTTACTTCATGATGTTTCTCTGGAGGTGATAGGTCCTCTTTAAGATTAACACAGGTCTCTAGGTTACCGTCCATATCTGCCTTCCTGATTAGACAGAGAGCAGAGAGTGACATCACCATGGTCGGATGGAGCAGAGTCTCTAAGATTATATTAATTACCTTTGATTAGTTATTGTTTTCACTCCTTCACTCTGTAGCTTTGTTTACTCCTTTGTCTCCTGTACTTATGTATCTGTAACAGGATTAGTTAGTTATAGAGGAGCTAAATATGCTAATCACTGTTATAGAACCACCCACAGGCTTAATAGGAAGTGCGAGTCTGAGGCTGTCTATGGAGGTAATAGGTACTCTTTGATGCTCCAGCGCCCTCTATTGAATGTAGCAATTGTCAATTCCCATGTGACTCAGTGAGCCTTGCAATGTAAAAAGTGTTCAAGCCAAGCCAGTTTAGTTTATCTGCAGACAGCTGTTTCAGGGTGTTGCCCCTCATCAGTGCAGTGTAGAACTTACTGGCTGACTGGATGAGAGGCGCATGGGGCTCAGAAGGGGTACAGTGTCTCATTGGGGAGAAGCATCATGTCAATGTGAGGATTTGATAGCCGTTTAACCTAGCCAGCCAGCAAGTTCTACTCTGCACTGATGAGGGGCAAACACCCAGAAACAGCTGTCTGCTGTGAATTGAGGATTGCTACACCCCATAGAGGGCACTGAAGAATTAAGCTATTTTCGCAGAAAAGTGACAACCAGATTTTTGTAGTCACTATGGCATAGATTACAAATGTAAAACTCCAATAGAAGGGAACTTGGTCCAAGCTATTCTCATGATTTCTTTTCTTTCACTGTACGACTCTATAAGAAGTTCAGCTACTTGAATTCGAAAATGCAATTTGCATTATAGTGCCCAAGTCAGTATCATTATATTATGGTATTTTCCTAGAAAAAGGCATAACTTTCCGATTGGTTGGGTCTGATCACTGGTACCTCTGCCAATCCCCAAAACAAATGGACTGAGGTCTGTTATTTTGTGCACTCCTTGGCACTCCATTGTGTAAGGAGTAGCAACACAATTCCCTTCAAATAGTTGGGGCTATGTTGCATTGGGTGGGTAGGCAGTAATTGTCACTTAGCTAATGCTCTGCCATCCATTACTGTGGTGAATAAACTGCTTTCTCTCCAAAAACAAGTCCTGTTTTCCCCATGTTTTTTCCTATTATAATCATATCTTACCAAGTGGACATTGAAACCTGACATGGTAGTTGGAACAATTTTGTCCTCTCTTCTGCTCTTTGTTAATGCACCAAAAGCCCTTGTTTGGGTTGGAGTGTACAACCTCCATTGTGTCCTTTGGTCTGGCCCATTCTGTGGTTCTGGCTTCAAGTGCAATGGGTCTAAGGCATAGTCTTTGGGGATAATAAAAGCGAATGGCTTCTACTGTTTCATAATCTCCATCACCTCCTGGGTGGTCGACATTAAACCAAGACGTCCATTCTGAAACACCTGATAAAAAAAGATATTAGAAGTTTAGGACTTATGTAGATATCGGCGTAAGGTCATACTCGAGCAGGCTCAGACTGGCCCACTGGGGAACAGGAGAAACCACCGGTGTTTTTAACTGCATAAACATCCTCAGAAAGGGCAAAAAAGCTGAGAAAGAGGGGGGAAAAAAAAGAGGTAGAGTATGGGAGACATATACAGTCATGTAAAGTCATTTACAATAGCTGTAGGATGGATTTAAAAATAAACTCCACCAGTGAACCCAGAAACAAGTCAACTGGTGGGCACCTAGAGTCAACTCAACCTGTGGGCCCCTAGACACCCCAGTCCAACAATGTACTCAAGACTGTACTGTATATACACTTGCAAATACCAAAAAATTTAAATTACTTGCAACGAAAGTGGTGTTGGTAGCCAACCTGATCAATTCATCCAAATGGATAGTAATTTTATGGTCACAGGTGAGTAATGCAACTGCATGGGCACCATATGTAGTAGGAATGCCAACTGATAGTAGGAGTGATGGGCAGGGAGATCCTGGAAAATGCACTCATATGTGACTGTCTATATAGTATTATGCCCAGAGTTTTGGCATTATGGCTAGTATTTTGTGTTCTTCTCTCATGTGGCAACTATAGCCATGAGCGATATGTATGATATTATATGAGCATTGGGTAATGCAACTGGGGAAATGAGATATCCTGATATTCAAATTACAGGTGACTGCTCTGTAATCTGGCATGTGGTATACCTTTCATAGCAAATATAAGGCGCATTAAAATGTGTTGTACTTTGGGCAAACTATTCATACATATATAGAATAGGGCTATGCCAGTTTTTTGGCACAAAATGCACCAAAAAAAGACAGAGCCCAAATGCGACATATCGCTCTAAGGGAGACATATATAATTGGGTTTTTCACCTTTTTCTGGCGTCAAATGCGCCAAAGTGAGCGGCTACGATGTCTAATGCACCTAATGAATGTGTTAGGCGCATTGTTCGTAAGACTCGACACTTTCTAATGCGCCTAACATGAGGGGGTGTTCTGGGGGCGTCGCACCACACTCGTAATATTAGACACATATATGAATGTGGTTCGGCAAAACCAGGCGCATTACTGCTCGGACAGGCAGACCTATGTCAATGTGATCTGTCTGAGCCTGAGGAGTCATTGAGGAGCTGGATTTGCTGTTAGGGCAAAAAATGTCCAATATTTCTCAACTTCCACCAGTAAAAAGTAATTTCTGATAATTATCAAACTTTATGAAATTAAATTATTTAAATTTAATAAAAAACATTAACATATAAAATTAATATAAACATTTATAATATCTGAAAAATATAAAAATATTTTCTATAAAATGTATTTAAAATTAATAGAATCTAAAACGAAGACAATTCTTTACTAAATCACGTCACCAAAAATAACACACATGATAGGTTTAGCCAATGGAGAGTGATCAAACACTCTATCTGAACCAGTACGGCAGTGGAAATAATTTAGAAGCAGCTGCAGTCTGCTACGCTCCTATAATCAAACACAAATGAAGCAATCGTGCTTAACCATATAAGCTATGTCTGGTGACCAGGCCACAACAGAACTAACACTTTATTTGCCGATCACAAGCTTATATGCATTCTGAGAATCGCTCACATGTCATAGGGTAAGATAATGTGTAACCATGTCTTATCGCTCTGGCTAGAGGAAGTTAAAACCAGTGTCTTGTTATCAGAATAGTTTTCCTTGAAGATGGTAAACACACACATTGTCCATATCAGCACAATTTCGGAGTTAACTCTTTCCTGACTCAATCCTTCACACACATAAGGTACCAGTTAGTGAAGTTGCATAAGAACAGCTTTGTGACCCATCCTACTGACATGCCACCACTCTCTGGAATGGAAAAACCCTCCTTAAAGGGGTTTTGCCACGATGTAATGTTGACGTGGGAACCTCCAAAATGGGTATTTAATCACTTTTCTAAAAATATGCGATTACAAAAAGTGAAGACTCTGAGAGCTACAGCATTTCTCAATCCCCCTTTTTTACCTGAAAGCTTCCACTAGACAGGCCCCAGGAGCTGACAGGCCGCGCTTGCGTGAAACACTTCTTATCTGATGACAGGCAAAATGAATGAGCTTTTAAGGCACCGGGTAGAAAGTACAGTCTGAGGCTGTGTCTTGCTGTATTGAGAATCCACTGTTGTGCTGTTTATTATTTCACTTAAGTTTTGAGACGCTCCCTTACTCCTCACTCCTTACTCACCCCCTCCTTCTCAGCCCTGCAGCCTTCATGACTCAGCATGATTTGTTGACATTCTCCCTGTGCTGATAAGGAGAGGTAAGAAACTTGCATCCTGGCAAATCCCCTTTAACCCATTCCCGACAAAGCTGGTTTTGGAGGCCGTGTCTTAGTTCATTCTTTACAAGAGACCTAATTGTGTTCTTTTGAGTTGACATTTTGTTTTGTTTTTTTATGAGCATTTTTATTTGATGCCGTCACTCAATCAATCCTTGTTTTGATATTTCTGGCTAAAGTTGGCTCACCAGTGAACCAAGAGAGAGGAATTCTAAGACCAGTAGACCATGTTGTTCTCCCCTAAATGATTCAGTTGGCAAACTTTAGGAGGAAGGCATGACCTCTCTGCTGGAGAGCAACGGAAGGGTTATATACAGAAAATAGGACTGACAATCCTTGTAGGCTGCACCAAGTGCTGGGAATATGGAAATAATCTCTCTCTATGACGGTGTGTGACTTACTTGTATATTTATTCTTCCATATTATGTGATGTTCTACATTTGGCTTCACAAATGATCCCAAGAAACTAAGGGCGCCATGTCAGAAAAGAGGCACCACCACGCTATTTTTAGGGCCATTTACACGGCAATGGACAAATACCCGTTGGTTTATCCGACCGGTATTTGTCCGATTTTTTGTGCCGTGCACACGGCCGCGGAGGGGGATGTCTTTTCTCCGCTCATCACCTCCCCCTTCCCATTCACAAGCACAGATTCCGACTGAAAACCAGACGGAAGAATGTGCATGTTCAATGTTATTCGGGGGGTCCGTGGGCGGAAAAAGCGCCAGACGGAAAACCTGCTGCACTGGTTTTCCATAGAAGCCCGTTGTGCTCTTTTGCGGACGGTTTTTCAGACGGTCTGCAAAACCGCGAACCGCCTGAAAAACCGTCCGCAAACCCTTGCCGTGGGGACATGGCCTTAAGGAGCATTAAATGAGTGTATAGTGTTCACTAATTAATGATCATGTCATTAATCTGGCATGTGGTACACAGAGCATATCTTAGGCGCATTGCTATCATAATGTAGGCACACATGTCGCCTTAAAGGGGTTTTGCCAGGACGTGCCTTATCTGCTAAGAAGCAAATGTAAACAAGCCACTGAGCTGAGAGAGAGAGACACAGCCAGAGCACAGAGCCATGCATAAGTGATCTTGTGAAATGTTCACTCAAATAATCACACTACAACTAGTGGATTCTGTATACAAAAGACAACACCTTTTCTCCACAGCAGCTTGAAAGCTTCTTCATGTTCCCTGTCATCAGATAAAGCAGGGATCTACTCAGATAATCACATTACAACTAGTGGATTCTGTATACAAAAGACAACATATTTCTACCCAGTGCCTTGAAAGCTTCTTCAGCTCCCTCTCATCAGTAAGAAGTGTTCTCTGCACAAGCCCGGCCAGCAGCTCTTGTCAGGTCGTATCTAATAGAAGCTTTCAAGTAACTAAGGGCAGGTAAGGCAGCCTGTAGCTCTCTCAGGCTGCAATTTTTGTGATCACATATATTTAGAAAAGTGATTAAATACCCATTTTGGAGGATCCCACGTCAACATTAGATCGTGGCAAAACCCCTTTAAGGCAATGTTCACACGTTAATGACTTGGACATATTTCAGCCCGTAATTCGCGGCATACTGCACTCAAAATATGGGCGAAATCCGTCCCAGTCATTACGGTAATCCACGGTTCTCATAGAGAACTATGGATCCCGTCTCCTCTCCCCGCTCGCACAATACGGGGAGCGGGGAAAGAAGTGACATGGAAATGACTAGCGGCGAATACGTGCCGAGAATAATGCATGTCTATGGAGCCGGCGGGCTGCCAGCCCCTCCGCCCCGCTCCCGCCCCCGTACACACGGCGTAATTGCGGGGCGAAATACATCCCCACAATTACACCGTGAATAAGTCGTGTGAACATAGCCTAAGAGTTCTCAGTAATAGATGCTAAAAAGAGAAAAAAAAACAAGCTTTGGAGATCACTTGGGTTTTGAAAATAAACAAAATAAAAAATCTTAAAAGTTCAAAACACCTCCATTTTCCAAATTTAAAAGTTTCACGTAATTGGCTTCGACACGTCCATAAATATTCGATTAAAATCTGACATCATTTATCCCATATGGTGAACATCCCAGAAGAAAGCAATGCCAAAACTCCACGAGGTTTTTACTTTGGGGAGGGGGAGGGGGTGTCATTTTACATCCCCACAAAATTGGAATAATGTATATATCTTTTGTGCATGTGAAATGACTAGAAAAAAACATGGCATTTGTTTTTGTCTAGAATGTGAAATAAAAAGTGATTAAAAGTCAGATGTATCCTGAAGTTGCTCTAAAAAATCTGATCTAACTACACCTCAGCTTCCAAATAAATGAGCCCTCACTCAGCTCCATAGGTGAAAAGGCAAAAAAACGTATTGGTTGCAGAATGTGTTGCTGCAGCGCAAAGTTAAGAGATAGAGAATGTACTAAAACATAATGAAAACCCTACACAGGTGGTGTCGCCAGACTCCCCCCGACCCGCAGAACACAGGGAACACGTCGTTTATATCAAAGAGGGAAAGACATGAAAACTAAATCCCTGTAATAATGGCGAAATTAGTTTTTATTTCACATTCTATCCCACTTAAACATTTTTGGTACTTTCCAAGTGCATTACATGGTCTGGTAAATGGCACCAATAACAAGTACATCTTGTCCCGCAACAGCGAGTCCTCCTATGGCCATGTGGGTGGAAAAACAAAAAAGATCCGGCTCCTGGGAGATGAGGAGGGAAAACGAATGCGGCAAAAGAAGATTGGGCTGCGTCAGTGAGGGGTGAAATAACAAGGTGGTCGAGAATCTGCAGCAGGCCCGCCATACAATAAACTGAAGATACCTGCAGCGTCTCTCTCTGTGTCTCTGTCTCTCTGTCTCTTGCTCTCTGTCTCTCTCTCTGTTTCTGTGTGTCTCTCTCTGTTTCTCTCTCTGTTTCTCTGTTTATCTCTGTGTCTCTCTCTGTTTCTCTCTGTGTCTCTCTCTGTGTGTCTCTCTCTGTGTGTCTCTCCTCTTTTTCTCTGTGTCTCTCTCTGTGTCTCTCTGTGTCTCTCTCTGTGTCTCTCTGTGTCTCTCTCTCTGTGTGTCTCTCTCTCTGTGTCTCTCTGTGTGTCTCTCTCTGTGTCTCTCTGTGTCTCTCTCTGTTTCTCTCCGTGTCTCTGTGTGTGTGTGTCTCTCGTCCTCTCTCTGTGTCTCTCGTCCTCTCTGTGTCTCTCGTCCTCTCTGTGTCTCTCTGTGTGTGTGTCTCTCTCTGTTTCTCTCTGTGTCTCTGTGTGTGTGTCTCTCTCTGTGTCTCTGTCTCTCTGTGTGTCTCTCTCTGTTTCTCTCTGTGTCTGTGTGTGTGTGTGTGTGTGTCTCTCTGTCTCTCTGTGTCTGTGTGTCTCTGTCTCTCTCTCTGTATCTCTCTCTGTCTCTCTGTGTCTCTCTCTCTGTCTCTCTCTCTCTGTGTGTCTCTCTCTGTGTCTCTCTCTGTTTCTCTCTGTGTCTCTGTCTCTCTCTCTGTGTCTCTCTCTGTTTCTCTCTGTGTCTCTCTGTGTGTGTGTCTCTCTCTGTTTCTCTCTGTGTCTCTGTGTGTGTGTCTCTCTCTGTGTCTCTGTCTCTCTGTGTGTCTCTCTCTGTTTCTCTCTGTGTCTGTGTGTGTGTGTGTGTGTGTCTCTCTGTCTCTCTCTGTCTGTGTGTCTCTGTGTCTCTCTCTGTGTCTCTCTCTGTTTCTCTCTGTGTCTCTGTCTCTCTCTCTCTGTTTCTCTCTGTGTGTCTCTCTCTGTGTGTCTCTCTCTCTGTGTCTCTGTCTGTGTGTCTCTCTCTTTGTGTCTCTCTCTGTGTGTCTCTCTGTTTCTCTCTCTGTTTCTCTCCGTGTCTCTGTGTGTGTGTGTCTCTCTGTGTCTCTCTCTCTGTGTCTCTCTGTTTCTCTCTGTCTCTCTCTGTGTCTCTCTCTGTCTCTCTCTGTGTCTCTCTCTGTGTCTCTGTCTCTCTGTGTGTCTCTCTCTGTTTCTCTCTGTGTCTGTGTGTGTGTGTGTGTGTCTCTCTGTCTCTCTCTGTCTGTGTGTCTCTGTGTCTCTCTCTGTATCTCTCTCTGTCTCTCTGTGTCTCTCTCTCTGTCTCTCTCTCTGTATCTCTCTCTGTGTCTCTCTCTGTGTCTCTCTGTGTCTCTGTCTCTCTCTCTGTGTCTCTCTCTGTTTCTCTCTGTGTCTGTGTGTCTCTGTCTCTCTCTGTGTCTTTCTCTGTGTCTCTGTCTCTCTCTCTGTGTCTCTGTTTCTCTCTGTGTCTGTGTGTCTCTGTCTCTCTCTCTCTGTCTCTCTCTCTCTGTTTCTCTGTGTCTGTGTGTCTGTCTCTCTCTCTCTGTGTCTCTGTCTCTCTCTCTCTCTGTGTCTCTCTCTGTTTCTCTCTGTGTCTCTGTTTCTCTCTGTATCTGTGTGTCTCTGTCTCTCTCTCTGTATCTCTCTCTGTTTCTCTGTGTCTCTGTGTCTCTGTCTCTCTCTCTCTCTGTGTCTGTGTGTCTCTCTCTCTGTGTCTCTCTCTCTGTGTCTGTGTGTCTCTCTCTCTCTGTGTCTCTGTCTCTCTCTCTCTGTGTCTGTGTGTCTCTGTCTCTCTCTCTCTGTATCTCTCTCTGTTTCTCTGTGTCTCTGTCTCTCTCTCTCTGTGTCTGTGTGTGTGTCTCTCTCTCTGTGTCTCTCTCTGTGTGTGTCTCTCTCTCTGTCTCTCTCTGTTTCTCTCTATGTCTCTGTGTCTCTGTGTCTCTGTCTCTCTCTCTGTGTCTCTGTTTCTCTCTGTGTCTGTGTGTCTCTGTCTCTCTCTCTGTATCTCTCTCTGTTTCTCTGTGTCTCTGTCTCTCTCTCTCTGTGTCTGTGTGTCTCTGTCTCTCTCTCTGTATCTCTCTCTGTTTCTCTGTGTCTCTGTGTCTCTGTCTCTCTCTCTGTGTCTGTGTGTCTCTCTCTCTCTGTGTCTCTCTCTGTGTGTGTCTCTCTCTCTGTCTCTCTCTGTTTCTCTCTATGTCTCTGTGTCTCTGTTTCTCTCTGTTTCTCTCTGTGTCTCTGTCTCTCTCTCTGTTTCTCTCTGTGTCTGTGTGTCTCTGTCTCTCTCTCTCTGTGTGTCTCTCTCTCTGTGTCTCTCTGTTTCTCTCTGTGTCTCTCTGTCTCTCTGTGTCTGTGTGTCTCTGTCTCTCTCTCTGTGTGTGTCTCTCTCTCTGTGTCTCTCTCTGTTTCTCTCTGTCTCTGTGTCTCTGTCTCTCTCTCTCTGTGTCTCTCTGTTTCTCTCTGTGTCTGTGTGTCTCTGTCTCTCTCTCTCTGTGTCTCTCTCTGTGTCTCTGTTTCTCTCTGTCTCTCTGTGTCTGTGTGTCTCTGTCTCTCTCTCTGTTTCTCTCTCTCTGTTTCTCTCTGTGTCTCTGTATCTCTCTCTGTCTCTCTGTGTGTGTGTGTCTCTGTCTCTCTCTCTGTATCTCTCTCTGTCTCTCTGTGTCTGTGTGTGTCTCTCTCTTTCTCTCTGTGTCTCTGTCTCTCTCTCTCTCTGTTTCTCTCTGTCTCTCTGTATCTCTCTCTGTCTCTCTGTGTCTCTCTCTCTGTATCTCTCTCTGTCTGTGTGTGTGTCTCTCTCTCTGTGTGTCTCTCTCTCTGTCCTCTGTGTCTCTCTCTGTTTCTCTCTGTGTCTGTGTGTCTCTTTTTCTCTCTCCTTTAACCCCTAAGGCTCTGTCCACACTGCACAGGAAAACGATCGTATCTTCGGCACTTTTAGTTTTTTAAAAGCGCCAAAGATATGATTGTCCCAGCAGCCCCATAGGAGGCAATAGTACAAACGACTTGCAGTCTCCACAGCTCGTCTTTTCTCTGCCCGTCTTTCGGCAGCGGCGTATTATATAACATGTTGTGTAATACGCCGGCGCTTCTCGTTTTCTTGCCATCTTCCCATACGATACAATTGTATGGGCGACGTCAGGAAAACGAGAACCAACCGTGGTTTTTGTACAAAGTGTGACAAAAGCCGCGGTCCTGAATCAGAGAAAAAACAGCCGCTTTCAGGCCTTTTTTGTCTGATGCAGTGTAGACATAGCCTTAAGCTACAGGCCTGAACGGCTTAAAGGGGTTGTCTCACTACACTGATTCATCTGACCTCAGTTCTGTTTTCTTGGTCTCATTTTGAATTCAGGGGCGTGTTTACTGGCTTCTACTAGTCTGCAGTAGAAGCCAGGTCTGTAGCTATAGCAGCCAGTGCGGACAGCCTATCAGCAGTAAACAGGTCTGTAGCTATAGTAACCAGTGCTGGCAGCCTATCAGGATAGATCAAACAGGTCTGTAGCTATAGTGACCAGTGCTGGCAGCCTATCAGGAGAGATCAAACAGGTCTGTAGCTATAGCAACCAGTGCTGACAGCCTATCAGGAGAGAGTAAACAGGTCTGTGTAGCTATAGCGACCAGTGCTGGCAGCCTATCAGGAGAGAGTAAACAGGTCTGTAGCTATAGTGACCTGAGGAGCTGATGCAGCCCATACAAGAGGGGATATCTAGGAATAGGTAGGACACTGTTAATGGACACATATTGCAAAGTGACTTGTTTTTGCAAGATCCTTAACATAAAAAGCAGCAATCCCTGTAGTGAGACAACCCCTTTAAAGACCAGATCATTTTTTTTTTCATTTTTTCAGTCAGAACTCCTTCAGTGACGCAGCTGTATTTGGGCTTATTTTATGTGGGAGAAGTTGAATACTTTGGGGCACTTACTGTGTAATTTTTTATGCACTGTGAATATAAAAAAAGGGTTTTTCTGCTTTTTTTCCTTATTTTTTATACCATTCATGTTTTACACAAAATAACCTGTTACATTTGTTCTACAGGGTATTACAGTTCTGTGGATGCCCAGTCCGTGTAATTTTTCCCCTATTTGTAATGTAGGCACAATCAATTTTGAATTAGATATTTATTTTTATTCTTTATTTTATTCTTTATTTTACATTTCTTTCTTATTACGGGAATGTTCACACAGTGTTTTGCGGTCTCTACAGTACGCTCCGCCATACGCTGCAGAGACGCCATCTAAACATACCCTCACCCTTTCTATCGCATTAAGTGATAGCTATTTTTACACTCTATTTTACTCTTGCAATGTACTAACCTACGCCTGTATACTCCTGTATACTAATACATTACATTCTGTGTCCATATGACATAGGCTGCTGCCAAGGCAACACACAGTGCGTCCTAACAGCAGGATTACACAGACAGCCTCAGGGCCATGCTAGATCCTCAGAGCTGACTGTAAAGACATTCCCCAGGCTTTGTCTGGCAAATCCGGTGATCTGAATGGGCAGAGGAATCCCGGGTGATCATGCTGTGATCTCAGACTGCAGCAATCAGAGGGGATTAAAGGAAGCCCTTGGTCCCTGCCATGCTCAAAAGCTGCTCTAGGACTGGAGGCAGGGCCATCTTATCCATTGGGCACACTAGGCAGTTGCCCGGGGTCCCCTCAAGTATAGGGGCCCCAGGTGGTATATGTATGACCCAGGAATACAAAAAACATTCCCTGGATCCCTTGATTGCGCTTTGCTTATTTATCTGTTTGTGTGTTTTAGGATGTGCAAACAGTTAAAAATCATGATGGAGAAAGGAGCCAAAGGCTCCCTGCTCTGCCAATTAGTCTTGTAGGCTGCAGGCTGGTGGTGCTCAGACATACGTGGCGTGATAATGAGTGTGCTTGGGGGTGGCTAGAGGCATGGCCTAGTGTGATGTCATGTATTTGGGCGAGGCCCACTTCACTGCACTACCCAGGGGCCCATAATGCTGTTAAGATGGCTCACAATAGAGGCATTAGCTACTGCTCTGAGGTAGCACGAGTTTTGGCATGGCTGCCGACAGAGGACTCACACCTCTCGTTTTCAAGAGAAAGTGGCTGGTTATTAAGTGGTTAAAGGGGTTTTCTCATCAGGATGTTTGCATTAGCTAAATCATTTAGTATAGCCGCTATGAGCTAATCTGTGTGTGTCTAGAGCTAAATCAGAAGTCAGCTTGCTGTGATTGGCTGACTCATGTTTAGTTCAGCCCTGTTGGGACGTGCCCCCTGTGCTGTGGTTGGCTACCTACACTTTGTGCTTACTCCCCTCTGAGCCGTGGAAAATTAAAGTGAAACTTGTTGCCTCAGCTTTCTGTACCGGCTGCTGTCTGTGTAATAATGACTGAGCTCCTTATGTTCCTCTCCCAGTGACAGCTCTAATGTGAAGGATCTGGGCAATTACTGAGTCTCCAGCTGTTAGATTTACTGTCCCCCCCCCATATAACACAACCTTACACATTGTGCTCCCCTCTACCTCCTGCCTGGTAACAGAGGGGGAAGGGGCTTTGCTCACATTTGTTTTTCATTCAGTTTTTTAAAAATAACTGTTTACAGCAATACAGGTTTTGGTTACAAGGACGTGGGGGGAGGTAAGCTCTCCGGGCATAGAACTACCATTACGGGAAGTCTGCAAGCTGTGACATCCTCTTTTTTCCACTGCTCATGCAGAATATCACCAGTCTTAGTGAGAAACACGCCAAAGGGAGAAAACACACCTCTGGGAGGAGAGACACACCCCCCTGGATCTGAAGCTGTAAGAGATGGAGAAACAGCTCAAGTCTGCCTGGGAATGTCCAGATGGGACCAAACGCCGGGCTGCAGGAACACCCCTGAAAACCCCTGGGGAAAACCCCACAAACACGGAATGCCCAGACTGCCCCCGGAAAAACCCCCAACCCTGGGATTCCCCAGACTGCCCAGGAACACCCCTGAACCACATGGGACAGCCCCAGACTGCCCAGGAACACCCCTGAACCACATGGGAATGCCCCAGACTGCCCAGGAACACCCCTGAACCACATGGGAATGCCCCAACCCCAGGGGAAACCCCGAACCACATGTGCGCCCCCGACTGCCCAGGAACAACCTAACCCCATGGGAAATCCCCAACTGCCCCGAACACCCCTAACCACATGGGATGCCCGACTGCCCGGAACACCCCCGAACCACATGGGGGTGCCCCAACGGGCCCCGGAAAACCCCTAACCCCATGGGGGGCCCCCAACTGCCCCGGAACACCTGAAAACCCCTGGAGCCCCCGACTGCCCAGGGAAAACCCCTAACCAAAGGGGACGGCCCCAACTGCCCAGGGACACCCCCGAACCACATGGGGTGCCCCCCGACTGCCCAGGAAAAAACCCCCAAACCCCATGGGAATGCCCCAAACCCCTCCTGGAATTTTTCCCAACTCCCCAGAATCCCCGAGACGGGGAGGAACACACCTGAAGTGTCTGGAAATACCCCAGACCACAAAGAAAATCTCCCAGACTGCACAGGAACAACCCTGATCTGCCTAGGAATGCCCATATCAAAGGAATGTCCACAAAGGCCCATAAACCACCACAAGTGCCCCAAAACCCCCCAAAAAAAGGCCCCCAAAGCCCAAGGGAAAACCCCGACTACCCATACAAGTTGGAAGTTGTAAAGCCGCCGTTAGCTTTTTTTGGTTTGCGGGCCTAGACGTTTACCTACATAAATGCATGTATTATCAGTGTAATTTTACAATGGAGAGTTGAGGGGGATTGCAAAAAAATGTGTATATTTTGTTGATGTGTAATTTTGTGCGGATTTTGATGAGTAATGTATCAAATACAGTGAAGTTGGCAGGGCTGAAAAACGCATAAAAATATCAAAAATCAAAACGACCAAAAAAACAAAAAAAAGCCAAAAGAAAAACTCAAAAACACATGAAAAAACTTGCACAAATTAGGCATTTTTTCCCCCTTCATAACGAGCAGGGATTTTTATTTACACCGTGTGGATCTGGCCTTATGCTGTCCAGGCCATCTGATCACGATTACCGCATACAAGACGTCCAGTTATCCAGTGTTACCGTACAGCGTCTACAGTTTCTTGCAGACTCTCACAGTAAATCTATCCGTCCCACAGAGAATAGTGGTTAACCAGGGCGAACAAAAGGGGTAGCAGGGGAGCAGTTGTTCGGGGGCCCCGGGGGC
>JAODAL010025184.1:0-59129 GCA_025379985.1 Phyllomedusa bahiana
CCCGGAAAGGGTCACGACCCTGCAAACCCCTACTGTGTAGGGGGCCCCTGGACAGACAGATATCACTGACCTCTGTAACCCACTGTGTAGGGGCCCAGAGCAACAAAGTCACTGCACCTCTGTAACCCAACTGCTAGGGGGGCCTGGAGCAAGGGATTCAGCACCTCTGCTAACCCTACGTCACGGCCCCAGAGCAGAGGGTGTCACTGCCCCCTTGCTAACCCACTGGACGGCCCCAGAGCAGATGGTGTCACTGACCCCCTTAACCCTACGTGTAGGGCCCCCGGGGAGATGGATGCACTGCCTTTACAAACCAAGCCTTTGGGCAGAAAAGCTTCGTTTCACAGCATTTTAGGTTTTGGACTCCACTGATACAAAGGGATTCCCTTCCCCCGATCAGTCATTTTTCCCTCTTTATCAAAAGGGGACATTGGTGTTCAACAAAAAACATCAGAGAAAAAAACCCCCTCCTTTTCGGAAGAACACAAGTTGGTGGTGGCAGTGTTATGGGCTGGGGAATGTGGCCACTCTCCACTGATTTGGGAATGAATCCATCCTTGCATTGATTGTTTTGCCCAAACAAGATAGAACAGTCAAACCTAAAAGTCTAAATACTAACCCCAAATTATGGCAGCGGCTTAGCTATTGGGTTGCAGAGGTAATAGTCATTACCGGGCCTGGCAGCTTGAGGAGCTTAAAAGATCTTTTGCCACATAGGACACCAGTATAGTGAATGACACTTAGTAACTGGAGGGCCCAATTTGCCTTTTTTGCATTAGGGCCTGGGATCATTTTTGCCTGACTTAGAGTCATATAAGGGTTGGGACAAAAAAAAAAAAATGGGTTGGGGGTGTGTTCCAAACCAAAAATTTTTTTTTTACAAGATCGGTTGAACCATTGTCATACCGAACTGCAACAGATTTGAGCAACACTAGATTTTACAAGCTTACCGATCCCAGCACTGGTGTTGGTAGCATAAAAGTCAACTTTTCTGGTTTTTCCAGGAGCCTCAAATAAACCAAGTTGCATGAGGGGAGAGCATGGGGGGGTGTTCTCTGGTTTGCCAGGGGCATTTACAAGCCGTGTCAAACTGTGGTGCCTTGGGTGCACCAGTGGAGTTGATTGTTGGGGCCCTCCAGTAGAGCTGATTCTTGGGAGCCACCAGTGGAGTTGATACTTGGTGCCCAAAAGTGGAGTTGATACTTGGTGCCCACCCGTGGAGTTGATCCTTGGTGCCCACCAGTGGAGGTGATTTTTGGGGCCACCAGTGGAGTTGATTCTTGGTGCCCACCAGTGGAGTTGATTCTTGGGGCATGCCAGTGGAGTTGATTCTTGGGGCTACCAGTAGAGTTGATTCTTGGGCCTCACCAGTGGAGTTAATTCTTGGGGCTACCAGTAGAGTTGATTCTTGGGTCCCAACAATGGAGTTGATTTTTGGGGACCAGCAGTGGAGTTGATTCTTGGGTCCCACCAATGGAGTTAATTGTTGGGTCCCACCAATGGAGTTGATTGTTGGGGCCCTCCAGTAGAGCTGATACTTGGCGTCCACCAGTGGAGTTGATTCTTGGTGCCCACCAGTGGAGGTGATTTTTGGGGCCACCAGTGGAGTTGATTCTCGGGCCCCACCAATGGAGCCGATTCTTGTTGCCCACCAGTGGATTTGACTCTTGGGGCCCACCTTATAGTTACTGTCTATGGCTGTACATATTGCAAATGACTTGATTTGCTGCCTCTTTCTCTACCTTTGCTCTTGCAAAGCAGTCCCAGGCCTGCTTCTCTTGCCCAGTATTCCACTGAGGGTTCCCCTGCTCCCCTGTGAGCCAGTGCAAGCCTGTTTATGAGTGACGTGCTGGGGTTCTCAGTAGACAGAGTTAAAATCTCCCAGACTGAACTTCTTAACGGTTGGCAAGTGTGTATTGATCCTATGAACACACATGTGCAACCAGACATAATAGAATTCAGGCCCGTGATAGATAATTACATGAAAGCACCAGTTGGGGGTGGGGTTCATTAGAAATCGCGTCTTGATGCACACTAGTGCCAGTAATTTTGCTGACCTGAAGCTGAATACAGGATTTCTCACTGCTGCAACTGGGTCATGTGACCTGCACTCTGCATACTCAGCATGGTTGTGCGACCTGGAAGTAAATCTCTCTTTGCATTCCTATGGGAGGTTCATAGTCAGTCTCAGAGGAATACATAGAGAGACAGAATTCTGGTGGACATCAAAATTACAGTTGCCTTCATTTACTAATGTGGCTGCACCAGAAAGGTATCTTAAAATGCTCCAAAAAGTGGTACAATTTTATTGCAGCATGTCCCAGACACACCGGACCACATGTATGAAAACTGGCTAGCTGTAAGAATGTCCATAGCAACCAATCAGAGCCCATAGCAACCAATCAGCACTCAGCTTTCATTTCATATAGGGCTCTGGAAAAGTGAAAGTTGAGCTCTGATTGGTGGCTATGAGCTCTGATTGGTTACTATGAGCTCTGACTGGTTACTATGAGCTCTGATTGGTTGCTATGAGCTCTGATTGGTTACTATGAGCTCTGATTGGTTGCTAGGAGCTCTTCTGGTTGCTATGAGCTCTGATTGGTTTCTATGAGCTCTGATTGATTGCTATGAGCTCTGATTGGTTGCTATGAGCTCTGATTGGTTACTATGAGCTCTGATTGGTTGCTAGGAGCTCTTCTGGTTGCTATGAGCTCTGAATGGTTTCTATGGGATCTGATTGGTTGCTATGGGCTCTGATTGGTTGCTATGGGCTCTGATTGGTTACTATGAGCTCCGATTGGTTGCTATGAGCTCCGATTGGTTGCTATGAGCTCTGATTGGTTGCTATGAGCTCTGATTGGTCGCTATAAGCCCTGATTGGTTGCCATTGGCAACAACGACGGTCTTACTTCGAGACAGTTGTCATACATAAGGCCCATTGTTTATGGGCTTGAAGGGGATTTCAAGCTGCTAAATTGTTATGGCAAACCTACCATAGCAGGAGATTTACCAACTCTTCAGGGAGATCGTGAGGGCTCCCCCTTTTCAGGGAATCTCCTGCTATGGTACGTTTGCCATAGCAACGTAGCATTTGGTTTACCAGATTGGTGGCAAACCTACCATAGCAGGAAATTTACCAACTCTTCAGGGAGAACGGGAGGACTCCCCCTTTTCAGGGAGTCTCCCTGACGATCAGGGAAAGTTGGTAGGTATGAAATGAGGGCCAGTGTCTTTCAGATGATCAGAGAGCAGGTCATGTGACCTAACAGACACTGTTGCATTAGCCAGAAGTCCTGTATTCAGCTGCAGGTAAGCAAAATTACAGGTACTACAGTGCACCTAAAATCAATTTCTAATGAACTAAGGGGATAAAAAAAGGACCTGGCGTGGTCTTTTGAGGTTCAGGAAGGGGTTAACATATACTTTTAA
The DNA here is from genome assembly GCA_025379985.1 of Phyllomedusa bahiana. Classification (NCBI taxonomy): domain Eukaryota; kingdom Metazoa; phylum Chordata; class Amphibia; order Anura; family Hylidae; genus Phyllomedusa; species Phyllomedusa bahiana. The sequence goes on from JAODAL010025184.1 coordinate 3,430, forward strand.
GTCAGCTAGGAAAAATGGCCGCCCCCTTAGTGAGTTAATATTACTCATTTATTCACCGTATTGTTTCAATGTCACATCAAGAATTACAGCCCGCGCGGCATTACAATCTGAGCTTAGCAGAAAGTGATTAGAGACTCTTCGGATAATATTCCTAATAATTACAGAGTAATAATAACACTGGGCTGATGCTAATCCCGCTATCAGATGACTGGACGGACGCAAACGCCTCTCACTAATTCCCACATACAATGGCGGGAAGCTCATTGTGCCGGGAGTCGGATGCCTGCTTAATCCCCACAGACTCCGTGTCTTGATATAATGGTTAATCTCCCAGTCTAAATGCGCCAAGAAATCGTGACGGCGCTTTGAAGGTAGAGATGGAAACCGTCCACGGCACAATGACGCGCTACTCTAGAGTCGTCCAAAGCTTCTCTAATGTCTTATCAAGGGGCGTCTTATTTCATTGTCAGAAACCTATTCACATCTTCAGCATTGTTACAGGGCTTGTATCATGAAGACCTAATTGGGCACATGGATATTACAGAGGTGAAGCCCCCCACTGTGCACCCTCATAGCTGGGCTGTGGAGTCGGCAAGCCAAAGCCCCAACTCTGACTCCTCAATTTCCCAAACCTCCGACTCCCGACTCCGACTCCTGACTCCCTCATACACGACGCATGTTTAAGTGATAACTTTACTGTAGTAAAATGGTAACATCCGGCTGTTTATCACCTTATGATACAATAATCAAGCTATTTAGATAGAACAAACACTGACAAGCAAAAGGGTAACAATGTTTTGATCTTTTGAACACTTGTGGGTAGAGTTGAAGAAAAAGCTGTATTTGTATCCAAGTCCAGTCTGCACCAACATTGGGAACGTGTAGAAGAGACCTGGGATTGGATTTTGGTCAAGACCTGCTTGAATCTGATCCAGAGCCCAGAAGGATTCAGGCAGTATTGAAAACCAAAGGTGGATTTACCAAATACTAACAAAATAATAAAAATTAGCATTTGGATTTTTAGGAGTAAAACAGTAACAATGTAGTTACAGGAAAGAATCTGCAGAACTAAGCAGATGCTAAATACTTCCAAGTCAAATTTATGTATAAGATCGGTAAGATGACTGTATATAAAATTACAGTAGCCTCATGTACAAAGCTGTAGTGGATGGAGAGATATGGAGCCTGAAAGTCACAAGTTCAAACCATTGTTACCATTTTGCTTGTCAGTGTAAAATATATTATTGGATATGAATATTCTAACACAAAAAAATTGTAAACATGCAAAACACTGCAGGAACATTTGTGGAGTCTCTGAATTTGTTCTGAGAAATAGTATTGCCTCCATCAATCCTGCATACATGACTACACATCTGATCTCATTATTTCCAGGCTAGAGAACGCCTCTCTACACTAACTTGGGTTGGGGGCAAAGCGTGACCACATGGGGCAACATCTCTAACAATGTCAGGGTATAGAGGAATTGCCTCAGCCACAGTCAGTTTTGATGAATGGTTGAACTCTTCTACTTCTTTGAAAGCAGGTGAAAAATTTTGCTGAAATCTGTTTGCCATGGGAGCAGAATCTTTTCCCCTGGGGCAACGATAGGGCTGAAGATATGGGAGCAGTAGCACTGGCCGGACCCAATTCCTCTTGCTCTTTGCATCGAACTAACTGGACCAACTTATTATATATTTTGGGAGTCGGTCCATTTTATGACGATTCCGACTCCTGCAAAATAGGCATCGACTCCGACTCCACGACTCCACAGCCCTGTCTCCTAGGATGAGCCAGAGAACATGGTGGACGCTGTCTGTCCTTGTATCATCTCTTTACTGAGATATCACACTAAATCTCCACTGCCGGGGGTACAAGACCATTCAAAGATGGCCGGTCTGACTAAAAACAATTGTATTTCACATGTAATAACTATTCGGAAGCAACTTTTCTTACCATTCTACAATATGCTGCTCCTCTGTTATTACTCCTGGAAATGGATGAATAAGTTAAGAAATGGACATTAATATTTAGACCAATAAGTGATGACAATTTTAGACTGAGCAGTGACACACTTGATTGAAAAGTGGAATGGTAACACCCAGTTGTCAAATCATTCATACACGTGCAGGAGAAATAACAGAGGAATGGATAGATTATATCTGCAGTTGAAACCAGAAGTTCCCATACACTATATAAAAAGCCCCATCTGCAGGTTTTTCTCACTCTCTGACATGAAATTAGAATAAACCTTCCCCATTTTAGGTCAATTAGGAACCAAAATTATTTATATTTGCCAAATGCAGAATAATGAGAGAGATTTTGTAGGGCATTTTAAAAAGTTTCCATACACTGGGATTACTCTGCCCTTAAACTATTTGGGACCGCCCATATGATGAGGTCATGTCTTTGGAAGATTCTGATAGGTTTATTGGCAACATCTGAGTTAATTAGAGACACGTCTGTGGATGTATATTAGGTCACACCAGAAACACACTGATTCTGAGTGTAACATCATGGGAAAGTCTAAATAAATCAGCCAAGATATCAAGAAGAGAATTGTGGCCTTGCACAAGTCTGGATCATCCTTGGGTGCAATTTCCAGATACCTGAAGGTGCCTCGTTCCTCTGTACAATCAATACACACGTACAAACAAGATGGGAATGTCCAGCCATCACACCGCTCAGGAAGGAGACGGGTTCTGTGTCTCAGAGATTAACGTGCTTTGGTCTGACATGTGCATATCAACCCAAGAACAAAAGCAAAAGACCTGGTGAAGATGCTGACGGAAGCTGGTAAGATTGTGTCATAATCCACAGTGAGACAAGTACTGTATCAACATGGGCTGCAAGACCGCTCTGCCAGGAAGAAGCCATTACTCCAAAAGAAACATATAAAAGCCAAATTAATGGTTGAAAATGCACAGGAACAAAGACCGACATTTTTGGAGACATGTCCTGTGGTCTGACAAGACTAAAATTGAACTGTTTGGCCATAATGACCATCATTACATTTGGGTGAAAAAGGGAGAAGCTTAGAAGCCTAAGAACACCATCGCAACTGTGAAACACGGCAGCATCATGTTGTGAGGTTGTTTTGCTCCAGGAGGGGCTGGTGCACTTCACAAAATAGATGGCATCATGAGGAAAGAAGATTATGTGGCAATACTGAAGCAACATCTCAAGACATCAGCCAGGAAATTAAAGCTTGGGGGGAATCGGTCTTCCAAATGGACAATGACCCGAAGCTACTGCCAAACTGGTTACAAAGTGGCTTATGGAGAACCAAATCAATGCTTTGGACATGACAAAGCCCTGATCTCACTCCTTTTGAAAATGTATGGGCAAAGCTGAAAAGGCCGGTGTGAGCAAGAGACCCCCAACCATGGCTCAGTTACACCAGTTCTGTCAGGAGGAAGGGGCCAAAATTCCTACCAACTATTGCGAGAAGCTTTTGGAAGGATCCAGAATGTTTGACCCAAGTCCTACAGTTTAAGGGCAAAGCTACCAAATACTAATGAAATGGAGGAAACTTCTGACTTTGCAGAAAGTAATAAAAATGCCTTAAAAATTATTTCTCTATTATTCTGGCATTTGGTAAATAGAAATAATTTTGGTTCCTAATTGACCTAAAACGGGGAAGGTTTATTCTGATTTCATGTCAGAGAGTGAGGAAAACCTGCAGATGGGGCTTTTTATTGAGTGGATGGAAACTTCTCCTTTCAACTGTACCTATCTTATATTTTTCTAATCATATCTATCTCTCTCTCTCATATCTATCTATCTTTTGCAACCAACTGTATTTATCTATTTATCTCATATCTATCTTTATATTTATCTATCTGAGATATGATAGATAGACAGTATCACAAAAGTGAGTACATCCCTCCCATTTTTGTGACCTAAAACGGGGAAGGTTTATTCTGATTTCATGTCAGATAGTGTGAAAAACCTGCAGATGGGACTTTTTATATAGTGGATGGAAACTTCTGGTTTCAACTGTAGGGGTACAGTATATTATATATGATGTAAGGGTACGGTATATTGTGGATGATGTAGGGGTACAGTATATTATGGCTGATGTAGGGTATACCACTATGTCTATATATGACTATGTGTATATATCACGGACCCCGGTTTTTTACAGATTTTGGGCTATTTTGCTGGTTCTGAGGCTTTTCTCGGTGCAGCCTTTGGCTTTTGCTGCTGCAGCGCGTGGATAACATGATAATATAATCTGCAGAAAGTTCCCTCCGTCCTCAGACGTGATCCTGGGCTCAGTCACGCAGGAAATGCGCCCAACTGGAATTTAATTGGATCGGTTCCCCTTTGTGAATATTATTTATAAACCCTCTGCTGTAATCTCGCCTTTACATTGTTATGTGTGGAGCCCGGTGATGTGACGGGAGGTGTCATGGAGGAAGCTGCATACATATCACACATATGAAGCTGTACACTGAGAGCATTGGTCTAAAAAACTGACCATGTGACTACTGAGGGGTCCAGGGCTGATGAGCTGCCCCTCATTGATCGTCATCTATTCTCACTTATAATTATATATGGCTTATTAACCAGCTGAGCTATGGTTTCATCTGTGGCCCATCTACCTCCCAGTGTGCCCTATATCTGCCTCCCAGTGTGCCCCATCTGCCTCCCAGTGTGCCCCATCTGCCTCCCAGTGTGCCCCATCTGCCTCCCAGTGTGCCCCATCTGGCTCCCAGTGTGCCCCATCTGCCTCCCAGTGTGCCCCATCTGCCTCCCAGTGTGCCCCATCTGCCTCCTAATGTGCCCCCATCTGCCTCCCAGTGGGCCCCATCTGACTCCCAGTGTGCCCCATCTGCGTCCCAGTGTGCCCCCATCTGCGTCCCAGTGTGCCCCCATCTGCCTCCCAGTGTGCCCCCATCTGACTACCAGTATGCCCCCATCTGCCTCCCAGTGTGCCCCTATCTTTCTCCCAGTGTGCCCCACCTGCCTCCCAGTGTGTCACATCTGCCTCCCAGTGTGCCCCCATCTGCCTCCCAGTGTGCCCCCCTCTGCCTCCCAGTGTGCCCCATCTGCCTCCCAGTGTGCCCCATCTGCATCCCATTGTGTCCCATCTGCATCCCATTGTGTCCCATCTGCCTCCCCATGTGCCCCCATCTGCCTCCCAGTGTGCCCCCATCTGCCTCCTAGTGTGCCCCATCTGCCTCCGATTGGGCCCCATCTCCATCCCACTGTGTCCTATCTGCCTCTAAGTGTGCCTCCATCTGCCTCCCAGTGTGACCCATCTGCCTCCCAGTGTGACCCATCTGCCTCCCAGTGTGCCCCTATCTGCGTCCCAGTGTGACCCATCTGCCTCCCAGTGTGTCCCTTTTGCCTCCCAGAGTGCCCCAATCTGCCTACCAGATGGCCCCCATCTGCCTCCTAGAGTGCCCCCATCTGCCTCCCAGTGTGTCCCATCTGCCTCCCAGTGTGCCACCATCTGCCTCCCAGTGTGCCACCATCTGCCTCCCAGTGTGTCCCATCTGCCTCCCAGTATGCCACCATCTGCCTCCTAGTGTGCCCCATCTGCCTCTCATTGGACCTCACCTGCCTCCCAGTGTGCCCCATCTGCCTCCTAGTGTGCCCCATCTGCCTCTCATTGGACCACATCTGCCTCCCAGTGTGCCCCCATCTGACTCCCAGTGTGCCCTCCTCTGCGTCCCAGTGTGCCCCATCTGCCTCCCAGTGGGCCCTCATCTGCGTCCCAGTGTGCCCCCATCTGCCTCCCAGTGTGCCCCATCTGCCTCCCAGTGTGTCCCATCTGCCCCCCAGTGTGTCCCATCTGCCTCCCATTGGACCTCATCTGCATTCCAGTGGGCCCCCATTTGCCTCCCAGTGTGTCCACCTATCTTTCTATCATCATCTCTATCTGTCTGTCTGTCTATCTATCTATTTATCTATCTATCTCATATCTATCTATCTATCCCATATCTATCTATCCCATATCTATCTATCTATCTATTTCATATCTATCTATCTCATGTCTATCCCATATCTTTCTATCTCACTCATATCTATCTATCTATCTCATATCTATCTATCTATCTATCTATCTATCCTATCTATCTATCTATCCTATCTATCTATATTTCTATCTATATATCTATATTTCTATCTATCTATATTTATCTATATCTATCCCATATCTATCTATCCCATATCTATCTATCTATCTATCTATCTATCTATCTATCTATCTATATATCTATCCCATATCTATCTATCTATCTCATATCTATCTATCTATCCCATATCTATCTATCTATCTCATATCTATCTATCTCCTTTTTAATCCATCATCTGTCACGTGTTCCCTGTGTATATGGAAAGTTTCTGAACCCTGCTCTCATGTAAAGCTTGCTCTGTGATCAATAAAATCTATTTTCCTTCCTTGGCCCACGGAGAACATTATTTTTCTTGCAACATAATAGAAGAAAAATGTAATTTGGATTTTGTACGAGATCACAAGATACATGCGTATAATTAAAATCTATTTAAAGCTAATTAAGATGAATGCAGCAGAACTCTCCAGTAACGGCAGCAGGAGACTCTGAGGCCACAAATGTGTTGATTTGGAAGGTCTAGATGTTTTTCTGTTTGCCAAGGTTCATACGTGGTTACATATAGATGATAAGGCTAAGAAAAACACAGATCCATGAAGTCCAAGTCTAACCCCACTGAGCTGATCATTGAGGCGGACGCCAGTTGCCCCATACAATAGCCGAAACTCCTTTCAGACTCCAAATATGACAATATACACAACTGGATCCGCGCTCCATCTCCAAATCTAAAACCCATAATAGAAATATACTAAGCCCCTCTTAAACATGTTCAATGACTCCATCATCACAACCTCTTGTATCAGTGAGCTCAATAGTGTCACCGCTCTTACAGTAGAGAATCCTCATCTATGATGATGGTGAAACCTTCTTTCCTCTAGACATAGAGGATGCCCCCTTGTCATGGTTACTGACAGACATGACTGGCCCAAAGGAAAGCAGGGGAAATCCCCAATGGGCCTCTAGGTATGGTGGGTCACTGAGCATGGCAGGCCTGGAGCTGCTTTTCAGGGAGAAAGGCAAAAAGTAAGAGGCATGTGCAGTAACGTACAGCAACCATAGGATGAGCTTCAAGAATCAACTCCACCAGTGAGCTCCAAGAATCAACTTCACTGGTGGGACCTAAGAACCAACATCACTGGTGGGCCCTAAGAACCAACATCACTGGTGGGCCACAAAATCAACTCCACTGGTAGGCCCTAAGAACCAACATCACTGGTGGGCCCCAAGAATCACTTGCACGGGGGGGTCCTAAGAATCTACTCCACTGGTGGGCTCCAAGAATCAACTCCACTGGTGGCCCCAAGAATCAACTCCACTGGTGGACCCCAAAAATCAACTTTACTGGTGGGCCCCCAGAATCAACTCCACTGGTGGTCCCCAAGAATCAACTCCACTGGTGGTCCCCAAGAATCAACTCCACTGTTGGGCCCAAGAATCATCTCCACTGGTGAGTCACAAGACACAACTCTACTGGTGAACCCCATGAGTCAACTGCACTAGTGGGCCCCAGAAATCAACTCCACTAGTGGCCCCAAGAATCAACTGCACTGATGGCCACCTAGAATCAACTTCACTGGTGGGTCACAAGAACCAACTGCACTGACAGGGCCCAAGAATCAATTTTACTCATGGGCCCCAAGTATCTACTCCACCAGTGGGCACCAAAAGTTAACTCCACTCGTAATCCCAAGACACCCAAGCCCGACACTCGTCCATGCAGAAGATGACTGTCACAGACGATGTAGAGGGCTATCTCAGAGTCTTCGAGAGGATAGCGGAGTTGGAGAAGTTACCAGTGGCTCAGTGGGCTGATGTAGTGGCGCCCTTTCTAACTGGGGAGCCCCAGAAAGCATACTTCGACCTCGGCGAGCTGGATGCTCAGGACTACGCTAAGTTAAAGGGCGAGATCCTAGCCCGCTTGGGGGTGACCACCACAGTGCGGGCCCATCTGGTGCATAACTGGACTTGTACTGACCAGCTGCCAGCGCGCTCCCAGATGTACGACCTGGTCCACCTGGTGAAAAAATGGCTACAGCCGGAGGAGTCTACGCCAGCCCAGATGGTAGAAAAGGTGGTCCTCGACAAGTTTATCCGCTGCCTGCCTCCTGAGATTCAGAGCTGGGTTGGACAAGGTGACCCCAAGGATGCCGAGCACCTTGTAAACCTCGTGGAGAGGTACAAGGCTACGAAGGACTTGCTACAGGATGTACCTCCTGGACGCTCCAACCCCGGGAACAGAAAATCGTCCGGAGTCTCCGGTAAGACTGTCCCATATCCCAGAGGGGTGAGAAGTGTCCCAAAGGGTGGTAGCGCCGAGGGGAGCCCAAGGGAGGAAAAGAGATCTCCCAGATGGACAGGCCAGGGCAGAGTCTCAGGGAGACCGGGGCCGCATACTATGTTGGCGGTGTCATGGACCTGGACATATAGCCGCAAACTGTCCCCTCACCGCAGAGCCCATGGCGTGTGACTCAGCTAGGCAGAGGTCACTGTTCGCACGACCCGTTGTGTTCCGCAGGGACTGCCTCAGATGACTGGTCATGCACCTGTGTAGCATTAAGGTCAACGGCTACCCCATAACTGCTCTGTTGGACTCCGGGAGCCTGGTCACCCTGGTGCACACCAGCTTGATTGACACAACATCCTTCACTGGACACGTAATAGGGGTGCTATGCGTCCATGGGGATACCAAGGAGTACACTACCGCTGTAGTGAAACTAGAGACTCCTTGTGGGGTCGTTCTCCATGAAGTGGGGTTGGTACGGTCCCTAATGCACACCGAGATCCTGGGGAGAGACTTCCCCTTATTCTGGGACTTATGGCACCATCATGTAACGCCTGAGGTTGAATGTAATATTGCTGTGTCTCCGGTTTACCCTGAACGCTTTGACCCAGAGGCTTAAGTTCAGGCAGTTGGGGTGACCCCAGAGAGTGGTGTCATCTTTCCCCTAGAAGTACTCGCAGGTCAGACTGGAGACCAGGAAGGCGAGGCTGCTATGCCTGACCTGGAGGTCTCCCATGATAATTTCAGAACCGCCCAGCTTAGAGATCCCACCTTAGTGAGGGCCAGAGAAAATGTTAAGGTGGTGGATGGGGAGCCCCAATACCCAGGGGCCGATACAGAGTTTCCCCACATGGCAGTTAACCAAGAGCTGCTATATCAAGTCGACAAGGTCTGGGGGAGGTTGTTGAACAGCTGGTGGTACCCCAGCCATATCGAAGAATGGTCTTGGACCTTGCGCACAAGCACGTGCTAGGGGGTCACTTAGGAACCGAAAAAACCAAGGAGCGCATCCTCCAATGTTTTTTTTGGCCAGGGATCCATGTTGAGGTGAGACAGTACCGTGAGTCCTGCCCAGAGTGTCAGTTAACAGTTCCAATGCTGCATTACTGTAGTCCCCTGGTACCGTTACCGTTTGAAAGGGTGGCCATGGATCTGGTCGGGCCCTAGTAAAGTCCGCCAGGGGTCATCAATACATTTTGGTGGTGTTAGACTATGCCACGTGTTACCCAGAGGCAGTTCCTTTGCGAAATACCTCGTCCAAAGGTATTGCAAAGGAACTATTTCAGATGTTTTCCAGTACTGGTATACCAAAGGAAATCCTTACAGACCAAGGAACTCCCTTTATGTCAAAAGTCATGAAGGAGTTGTGTAAACTATTTTGCAGCAAGCACTTGCGTACGTCGGTATACCACTCACAGACAGATGGCCTTGTTGAGAGGTTCAACAAGACACTAAAAAATATGTTTAAGAGATTGGTCAGTAAGGATGGGAAGAACTGGGACTGTCTGTTGCCATTTCTAATGTTTTCTGTGCCTGAAGTCCCACAGTCGTCAACGAGATTCTCTCCATTTGAGTTGGTCTATGTTAGACGTCCATGGGGCCTCCTGGATATAGCCAAGGAGACTTGGGAGCACGAGTCCACCCCCTACAGAAGTGTTATTGAGCACATCTCCCTAATGCAGGAACGAATTGTTGTGGTCATGCCCATTGTGAGGGAACATCTACAGCAGGCACAAGAGCCCCAAAGTAGGGTCTATAACAGGTCCGCCAAGGTGAGGAACTTCAACCCCGGAGGTCGGGTATTAGTGTTGGTGCCCACTCTAGAAAGTTGGTTCCTTGCGAAATGGCAAGGGCCTTATAAAATAATCGACAAGGTGGGAGAGGTAAATTATAAAGTATCCCAGCCCGGAAGACGTAAGCCTGAACAACTGTACCACGTAAACCTAATTAAGCCATGGAAGGACCAGGAGACCCTGGCTGCGGTTAGCACCCCCTGTAGTGTCGTTCCCGAGATGTGTGTATCAGAATATCTGTCCAAGTCCCAGAAACAGGAGACCAGGGAGTTTGTGCAATGCAATTCTGATATATTTTCAGAATTGCCAGGGCGTACTAATGTCATCAAACATGACATTGTAACGGATCCAGGGGTAAAAGTTCAGTTGAAACCGTACCGGGTCCCAGAAGCTCGCAGACGAGCCATTTCTGAAGAAGTCCAGAAAATGTTGGACCTCGGGGTGATTGAGGAGTCCAGAAGTGAGTGGTCCAGCCCAATTGTGCTGATACCAAAACCCGATGGCTCTATACGCTTCTGCAATGACTTTCGGAAGCTTAACGAAGTGTCAAAATTTGACACCTACCCGATGCCAAGGGTAGATGAGTTAATAGAGAGGCTAGGTCATGCCAGGTACTTCTCCACCCTAGACCTAACTAAGGGCTACTGGCAGGTTCTCCTTACTGATCGAGCCAAAGAAAAGACAGCCTTTGCCACACCGGACGGCCTATACCTGTTTAACTGCTTACCTTTTGGCTTACATGGGGCTCCGGCAACCTTTCAGAGTTTAATGGATATTGTCCTCAAGCCCCATCGTCGGTATGCATTGGCATACTTGGACGACATCATTATATTTAGTGAGGACTGGGACAGCCACCTACGCAAGGTGCAGGCTGCGCTTAATTCCCTGAGAGCAGCGGGGCTAACGGTGAATCCTAAGAAGTGCGCCTTGGGTTTGGAGGAAGCCCGGTACTTGGGGTATGTAATCGGCAGAGGCATTATAAAACCCCAAATCAACAAGGTTCAAGCTATTCAGGAATGGCCACAGCCCACAACAAGGCAGGTGAGGGCTTTTCTAGGTATTGTGGGTTACTACCGGCGATTTATTCAGAACTTCGCTAGTATAGCGGCACCTCTGACGGATCTGACACGGCACAGTAAGTCGGTCATGGTCACTTGAAACCCAGAGGCAGAGACGGCGTTCCAGGTGTTAAAGCTGGCTCTCTGTGACACGCCAGTACTGGTAACCCCTAACTTTTTATTATTATTATTATTTTTATTTTAGAGCGCCATTAATTCCAGGGCGCTGTACATTTAAAGGGGAATTACATACATAACAAACTGTTGAACAAATACAATGGTGACACAAATGACTAGTAACTGAACAAGAGAGGAAAGAGGACCTGCCCGCGAGGGCTTACAATCTACAAGGAAGGAAGGGAGAGAGACAGGAAGATGTGGGGCAGACATGCTTGCGGCGCGGTGTAGTGGTAGTGTGGTTAGTGTGGATTGTAGGCTATCACTGAAGAGATGGGTTTTTCAGGTTGCTTTTGAAACTGGGGAAAGTTGGGGAGAGTCTGATGTTTTGGGGTAAGGAGTTCCAGAGTGTGGGTGAAGCACGGGAGAAGTCTTGGAGACGGTGATGTGTGGAGCGGATGAGAGGGGAGCAGAGGAGCAGGTCCTGTGAGGAGCGGAGAGTGCGTGAGGGGAGGTATCTGGAAATTAGGGCAGAGATGTATGGAGGGGAGAGGTTATGGAGAGCCTTGTAGGTCAGGGTTAGTAATTTGAACTGAATTCGTTGGGCAATGGGAATCCAGTGAAGTGATTGGCAGAGGGGAGATGCAGAGGAGTAGCGAGGAGTGATGTTAATCAGACGGGCAGCAGATTTTAGGATGGATTGGTGGGGTGCGAGGGTGCTAACTGGTAGGCCACAGAGAAGGATGTTGCAGTAGTCAAGGCGGGAGATGACGAGGGCGTGGACCAGCATTTTAGTAGTGTCAGAGTTGAGGAATGGGCGGATGCATGAAATATTTTTCAGGTGGAGGCGGCAGGCAGAGGTGAGGGCTTGGATGTGCGGTTTGAAGGATAAAGAGGAGTCAAAAGGTTATCCCAAGGCATGCGGACTTGTGGAGCTGGTGAGAGGGTGTGGCCATTAAACAGTGATAGAGAGATCAGGTGGAGGGGTAGAGGGGGATGGTGGAAAGATGATGAATTCTGTTTTATCTACATTTAGTTTTAAGCGACGGGAGGAGAAGAAGGAGGAAATGGATGATAGGCATTTTGGGATCCGGGAGAGAAGAGAGTTTAATGTCAGGACCGGAGATATTAAGCTGGGTGTGTCCGCGTACAGGTGGTAGTTAAAGCCATGCGAGGCTATGAGCTGACCCAGACCAAGAGTGTAAAGAGAGAAGAGGAGTGGGCCCAGGACAGACCCCTGGGGGACACCAACAGAGAGCGGGTGGGAGGAGGAGGTGGTGCAGGAGTGAGAGACGCTGAATGTCCGTTCAGAGAGGTATGAAGAGATCCAGGAGAGGGCCAGGTCCGTGATGCCGAGGGAGGAGAGGATTTGTAGCAGGATGGAGTGGTCGACAGTGTCAAAGGCAGAGGACAGGTCTAGGAGGAGAAGGACGGAGTAGTGGCGTGAGGCTTTAGCGGTTACTAGGTCGTTGGTGACCTTGGTTAGGGCAGTTTCAGTGGAGTGGTTGGGTCGGAAGCCTGATTGGAGTGGGTCAAGGAGAGAGTTGGAGGAGAGGTGGGAGGACAGCTGAAGATAGACGTGCTGCTCGAGGAGTTTGGATGCAAAAGGGAGCAGTGAGATGGGAGTTCATTGTGCAGACAGATGCGTCTGATGTGGGGCTGGGTGCAGTGCTTTCCCAGGAGATAGACGGAGAGGAGCACCCTGTCACCTACCTAAGTAGGAAGCTCACCCCTGCTGAGAAAAACTACAGCATTGTTGAGCGAGAGTGCTTGGCCATTAAATGGGCCCTCGAGTCCCTTAAATATTATTTGTTGGGCCGACACTTCCGATTAATCACGGATCACTCTCCGTTAACTTGGATGTGTCAAGCGAAGGAAAGGAACGCAAGGGTCACAAGGTGGTTCCTTACCTTACAAAATTTCAAATTTACAGTGGAGCACAGAGCAGGGAAGCTACAGGGTAATGCTGATGCTCTTTCCCGAACACACTGTATGGTGGCCAAATGTGTCCGACCCCACAGGCTCGAACAGAGGGGGAGGGTATGTGAGAAGGTGACAGGCGATGTCGCCGAGGGAAGGTATTTTTCCCCTAGGGTACTGTCTTATATGGCTTTAAGAAGCCTGTGGACCAATGCGTGTCACCGAGAGGCCTGTGAACGGTGAAGGAAGGACGACAGGTTAGGTGTCATCGGAAGGGGAAAAGTCTCTCCTTGAGGAGAGGAACCAATAAACTGGTCTGTGTGAGGGTTTACTTGCCATTCAGACCTCACTGACTGTTTTGCATAAAGCAATGGCTTATGGGAAAAGAGCTGAGGGGCTCCACAGCGCACTCTATTGGATTTTAGTTATCCTCAGTTCAAAAGTATCTCGCAGGAGCCTTGCAATGTGAAAGGGATTTAGCCAAAAACCCGTTAAGTTCAACTACAGAAGCTGTTTGGGTTATTTGCCCCTCGTCAGTTTCAGAGTAGAACTTACTGGTTGGCTGGGTGAGAGCAAAACTTACTTAACTGGTTTGGCTCAAATCCCTTTCACATTGCTAGGCTCCTGCGAGCTACATGTGAACTGAGGATAACTACATCCAATAGAGTGCGCTGTGGGGCTCCTCAGCTCTTTTCCCATAAGCCATTGCTTTAGGTGTCAGTAACACTAGGTTACTGACACAGTGTTAGTATAGCGGCTCCAGACCGCTCTGTCTGGGGGCGGCTTTTGGAGTGGTCAAAGAGCCGGTGGGTGGCCACTCCACGCCCCAGGTTTAGGCTGGTGTCCGGCCTATAAAGCCTGGGCCTGCAGGCTTGTGTTTGTCTTCCCGTGGACCTCTGCTGCTAAGAGGAAAACCACGCTGGCTAATAGTGCAAGACAGAGAGGAACACTCTGTTTAGGTAGAGCTCAGCCGAGCAGGCATTTTGTTTGTGTTTTTGGCCTGAACTTTAAGGCCATGTTCACACGGCTTATTCTGTGACGTAATTCAGTCCGTAATTACGCGCCGAAGTGCGCCAGTTACGGGCTTAATCCGTCCCAGTAACTACGGTAATGCACAGTTCTCATAGAGAACTATGGAATACGTCTCCTCTACCCGCCCGGCGAAGCCGCCGGGCGGGAAGATAATTGACAGGTCACTTTCTAGCGGCGTATACGCGCCGCTAGCAATGACTGTCTATGGGCCGGCGAAGTGCCGGCCCCCCGCTCGCTCCCCCGCTCCCGCCCCCCGCCACATGGCGTAATTGCGGGGCGGAATTACTCCCCGCAGTTAAGCCGTGTGAACATAGCCTAAGGCCTTGTGTTTTGTTTTTCCTGCAAATAAACCCAGGCAGCGCCTGGACTTGAACTTTTACTTTTGTGTCACGGTCTCGGTCTGTTGAAGCCCCTGATCGTGATGCTAACCTTCACAGGGCCTAGAAGTAAAAGGATCATAAGACCTTTGTGCTAGAACCCCACATATTTCCCAATGGGTTCCCATGGTCAGCACTTTAACCCCTTAAGCCGAACGCCTGAAAAGTAGTTAATGACCAGAACATATTTTTAGTTTTTGCCTCCTTACGTTTCAACAGTTGTAACTTTTTTATTTTTTCAATGACGCAGTTGGATGAGGCCTCGTTTTATTTGAGACAAGTTTTACTTTATGGGGGAATAGTTTAAGTTCACTTATAAATAATTGCAGTATTTTTTTTTTTTTTTTATTTTTTTTTGTTTTTTTAAACTTTTTTTTTTACACCATTCACATTTCACACTTAATAACTTGTTAGATTAATTCTACAGGTTATTACGGTCGTGTGGATACCAAATATTGTAGGTTTTTTTGTGTGTGTAATTTATGCACAATTATTTTTTATTAAATATTTATTTTTATTTTATTATTTATTTTTTTATTCTTTTATTTTTTACACTTTTTGGTTTTTTTTTACTTTTTTTTTTTTAATCTCCGGAGAACTGTTTTATAATTTTTTTTCCACTTAGTAATGTATTGGCATATTCATATATGCTAATACATTATAATTTGTGTCAGTCTGACACAGGCAGTGATTAGGACAGCACACAGTCTGTCCTGGTCACTGGCTTAGTACACAGACAGCTCTGGAGCTACTCTAGGTCCCCAGGGCTGACTGTGCAGCCGGTCCCTGAGCTCTGTCGGGTCACTGGGTGTTCCGATCACTCGACAGAGCAGGGGAACCCTTTGATTGCGCTGCGGTAACGCACCGCCGCAATCAAAGGGTTAAAGCACCGGGTTGCGGAGGTTTCCTCTGCTCTCCGGTGCTCGCAGGACATGCTCTGGGCGCCACAAACCCCGAATTCTGCCGCAAAGTCTAAAGACGTCGCTGCAGACGAATGACCCGCACCAGCCGACGTCAAAAGTTGGCGGACGGTCGTTAAGGAGTTCACTCCTTCCCAACGAGGCCTATTTCTTTTTTGTTGCATTCATTTTTCCCTCCTCTCCTTCTCAGACCCATAAGATTTTAATTTTTCCATCTACATAGACATATGAGGGCTTTTTTTTTGCGGGACAAAATTTACTCTCTAATGGTGTCATTGACCGTCCGATAGAATATACTGGGAAATCACAAAAAATGCCAAGTGGGGCAAAATGTGAAAAAAATCATTCTTGCGCCATGTTTGCGGGAGTTTTGTTTTTACGGCGTTTAATCTTCAGTATAAATGATGTGTTATCTGTATTCTACAGGTTGATACGAATCCACTACTACCAATCATGTAGGGTTTTGGTACCGTCAAAAAATTCCAAACATTTTCTATTTTTCACATTTTTGCTGCAGCGCCATTTTCTGCGACCAATAACTTTTTTGTGCTTCCACCCCTAGACCTAAGTGAGGCGACATTTTTTGCGGGACGAAGTGTACTTTCTATTGGTGCTGGTTTGGAATACATGCAACTTTTTTTGATTAATTTTATTTTAACTTTTAGGGTACGTGAAATGACCAAACAAACCCCACAATTTTGACGTTTGAAATTTTTTTCTTTCTTTGGTGTTCAGCGTTCAGGATAAATTATGTTATATTTTAATAGATCTGACTTTTACAGATGCGGCGATAATAATTATATGTCACTTTTTTTTTCTTTTTTTTTTTTATATACTTTAAAACATTTTTTTCTACTGTAACTTTGAGTCCCCCTAAGGTTTGTACAGCCTAGTGCATTGTATAGACAATAGCCGCATGAATGTACCCTAAGATTTTAAAATTGCTCACCCCCTGGTTAGGGGGTCCAGGTGGTGTCTCCTGATCTGCAGAAAGTACCATTAAAAGGGTTCTCTCACCATGTTGTGTCACAGAACCAAAATCAGCTGCAGATTCATGCAACCTCTTCCTGGTCAGACTGTTGGTGGTTCTATAGCAGTGATTAACATATCAGCTCTGTATTCAGAGGTCTTCTAATCGCACTGACATGAAAGCAGGAGATCTTATTTATAGAGCGGAGAGCCTCAGAGCTCAAAGTAAACAAAAGTAATTACTCTCTTTTGTGTGTTAGAGATAACACACTCAAGCTGCTAGCATCCTGTTTGCAGACCTGTAGTGAAGTCACTCCCTGCGATAAGATAAGACAAAGAGCAAAGAGAGAAGGGGAGAGCAGGACGGTAACCAGAGAAACCTGTGTGCACTCAGAGCTGATAAAATCTTTCTTATCTCCTCAACAAAGCAAAACGACAAAGCAATATATTTGAAAAAGTCCTCATTTACATTTCCCTACACAGTTACATAGTTAGTACGGTTGAAAAAAGACATGTGTCCATCAAGTTCAACCAAGGGTGGGGAAAATGTGGGTGAAGGGAGAAAGACAAGGATTTCAAGCCCAGCCTTCCCACTGGTAAATGCCCTGAAAGCCACAAGGCAGGAAATAATCTGCTCCAGTGGAGACCCCATCTCTGACCCCAGAGCCTCCACCAGCCAGGATCCAGAATATTACATAGCTACGTACGCATTAATATTCTTTAGTTTCAGGTAGTTATCTAAGCCTTTCTTGAAACTCCCAACTGTTCCTGCTGTGACCAGCTCCTCAGGCGGCTATTCCACAGATTTATAGTTCTTACAGTGAAGAACGCTTCTCTCCTCTGTTAAAATCTAATCAGGGTAAAGAAATACTTTACCCGAATGAAAAAACTCTCCTCGTCAGTGTATGGTTAGATGACGCCCAAACATCATGGCCCATTTTATCTTGGTTCATTTGTCTATTTCACCAGTTACTCTTGGCATCAGTGTGTATTTGTTCCCCTGATGAACCACATAATACAGGGGCAACGCGTTGGGAAAATACGGCTTGATGCTGGAAGCTTTTATGTATGGTCAACAAGAGCCTGGTAACATCACGGACCAGGGGCGTAGCTTTAGGGGGTGCAGAGGTAGCAGTCGCTACCGGGCCCTGCAGCCTGAGGGGGCCCCAAAAGCGCTTCTGATACAGCATTGTCAATGGCACATGGCAACTGAGAGGCCCAATTTCACTATTTGAACTAGGGACCAAGAGGTTGAAGTTACATCTCTGTTTACGGACCATTAATAGGGAGATAGCAAGGTGATTTAAGGGATAGCCACCTGGAGTTGGGGGCCGCCCTTCTCGGGGCAATGAACCTGCAATTTCCATTTAGGGTTGTTAAAAGGGATATTGTAGAAATAGGCTATATTTGCTTACCCCATTTCATTGGATCCTTTTGTCTATCAAAACTCATCTATCCTGCAAGGGAGACAACAGTGCCGTGGGCCATTTTATCTTGGTTCATTTGTCTATTTCACCAGTTACTCTTGGCATCCGTGTGCACTTGTTTCCCTGATAAACCCCATAATATCGGGGAAATGCGTGGGAAAAATACCGCTTGATGCTGGAGGCTTTTATGTATGGTCAACAAGAGCCTGGTAACATCACGGACCCTTAATAGGGAGATAGCAAGGTGATTTAAGAGATAGCCACCTGGAGTTGGGGCCGCCCTTCTCGAGGCAATGAACCTGCAATTTCCATTTAGGGTTGTTAACAGGGATATTGTAGAAATAGGCTATATTTGCTAATCCTATTTTATTGGATCCTTTTGTCTATCAAGACTCATCTATCCTGCAAGGGAGACAACAGTACCGTGGCCCATTTTATCTTGGTTCATTTGTCTATTTCACCAGTTATTCTTGGAATCAGTGTGCATTTGTTTCCCTGATAAACCCCATAATATAGGGGAAACGCGTTAGGAAAATACGGCTTGATGCTGGAAGCTTTTATGTATGGTCAACAAGAGCCTGGTAACATCACAGACCTTTAAAAGGGAGATACAAGGGTGATTTTAGGGATAGCCATCTGGAGTTGGGGCCGCCCTTCTCGGGGCAATGAACCTGAAATTTCCATTTAGGGTTGTTAACAGTGATATTGTAGGAATAGGCTATATTTGCTAATCCCATTTCAATGGATCTTTTTGTCTATCAGGACTCATCTATCCTGCAAGGGAGACAACAGTACCGTGGCCCATTTCATCTTGGTTCGTTTGTCTATTTCACCAGTTATTCTTGGCATCCGTGTGCACTTGTTTCCCTGATAAACCCCATAATATAGGGGAAATGAGTTGGAAAAATACCGCTTGATGCTGGAAGCTTTTATGTATGGTCAACAAGAGCCTGGTAACATCACGGACCCTTAATAGGGAGATAGCAAGGTGATTTAAGGGATAGCCACCTGGAGCTGGAACCATCCTTCTCGGGGCAATGAACCTGCAATTTTCATTTAGGGTTGTTAACAGTGATATTGTAGAAATAGGCTATATTTGCTAATCCTATTTTATTGGATCCTTTTGTCTATCAAGACTCATCTATCCTGCAAGGGAGACAACAGTGCCATGAGTAGCATATATCGATGCTACTCACGGTAGTGTTGTCTCCCTTGTAGACAAAAGGGTTAGCAAATAAAGCCTATTTCTACAATATCCCAGATAATATATATATAAATGTATGTGTTTCTTATGCAACCCGTGTTGACTTATAACTGTAACATACCCTATTGCTGTTGGCTCTGGATGTCTATTTCTGTTGTTGACTATCGTTAGGGGGATTTTGGGGAAACATTTTTTATAGGAATTTATAAAGTATATTGTTTTATATTGTGGTATTTTTTCCTCTGAGATAGAAATGCTGCATGCTGTATAAAATCTATAAACTTTATTTATCTGTTAGGAGCGCTGGGTGACAGCATAGTCACGGCCCTAGAGGGTTTGGGGCCAGCTGAGTTATACATTGCTTCTATATCAACGCAAATGAGGGTCACGGTATCTGTCCTTGAGGACTCATCTCATTTCATGTCTCCAGATACAGAATCAGCCCAGGTAGTCATTTATTCCGCCTGTCACCCCATGTACACACAATATCCTCTTACTGTACGATTTATTCCAATGCTTTCAAGCTATTTGGAATCTCTTCTAGCACCATGAATTCCATTACTATCTGCCCGGATACTGCAAGATGCAATAACACACAAGGCCGAGCATCTTATTCTCATTCGTGATTTTCACTGGTTTTTAATGCCTCTTTTATATTTGTTGCACATGAGGTTCCAAGCTAAATCTGAAGCCTTATGCTTTGGTCACTTATGGGCTGCCCCAAAAATTATTTTGCCTTCTGTTTCCCATTGAAGTCAAAGACACCAACAAAAAAACCCACTTTATTTTATTATGCATTTTATTTTAGTTTAATTGATTAGATCAATTAAAGTTGCAGTTTTTGTTATCTTTTAGTACTTTAACCCCTTAAATGGGTTGTCTCATCTCAAAGTTTCATAGGATGCATGAATGACTTTGCTCTGTCACTTCCTGGTCAAGCTGTCTGTAATTAGCATATGAGCTCTGTGTATTCAGTCTTCTCTGTTTATTATGTTTTTTAGTCTAGATTAGCTAAATTACCTTCTACCAGGACAGGAGAAGCTTCTGAGCTAAAGTAAACAGTAGAGTAATTACTGTCTTTTGTCTGAAAGATCAGATAACACACAAGCTCTCACTGCTGGCTGCTACCTGTGTGATGATGTCACTCCCTGTTATCAGATAGAGCAAACAGCAGGGGAGAAGAAAGTGCACAGGTCGGTCACTTGGGGAACCAAACATAGCTCAGAAGGTAAAATCACTTGTAGCTCCTTAACAAACAAAGATGAACAAAGCAATATATTTGGAAAGTGTCTTCACTTAGTGTTCCCTACATGTTGAAAGGCTAATCTTTGTAGTGAGACAACCCCTTTAATGCTGGCCGGTCATAATTTTTTTTTGCATTAGTTTTTTCCTCCCTACCTTTCAAAAGCCATAACTTTTTTATTTTTTGTTCCACACATCCGTATGAGGGCTTGTTTTCTTGCGATGGCAAGATGTTCTGCCTAATGGTTTGTTTTTACGGCTTCACCCTACTGTATAAATTATGTGTTTTCTGTATTCTGCAGGTTGGTCCGATTCCGGTGATACCAAATATGTAGGGTTTTCGTTACATTTTAGTACCTTAAAGGGGTTGTCTCACTACATCAATTCATCTTACCTCAGTCCTGTTTTCTTGGTTTCATTTTGAATTCAGGGGCGTGTTTACTGGCTTCTACTAGGCTGCAGTAGAAGCCAGGTCTGTAGCTATAGCAACTAGTGCTGGCAGCCTATCAGGAGAGATTGAACAGGTCTGTAGCTATAGCGACCACTGCTGGCAGCCTATCAGGAGAGATTGAACAGGTCTGTAGCTATAGCGACCACTGCTGGCAGCCTATCAGAGAGTATCAAACAGGTCTGTAGCTATTAGCAACCTGAGGAGCTGACGCAGACCATACAAGAGGGGATATCTAGGAATAGATAGGACACTGTTAATGGACATATATTGCAAAGTGATTTGTTTTTGCAAGATCTTTAACATAAAAAGCAGCGATCCTTGTAGTGAGACAACCCCTTTAAAAAAAATTAAACTTTTTTTTAACTTTATGTTACAGCACCATTATCTGCAACCAATAACTTTTTCGTTTTTCTACTTATAGACCTGAGTGTATATGCATTGTTTGCAGGCCAAATTAATGTTTTTATCATTTCCTTTTTTGGATACATGTGAATTTTTGATCACTTTGCATCCCAATTTTTTGGGGACATGAAGTGACCAAAAAAATGCAATTTTGGTGTTTAGTACAATTACTTGTACACTGTTCTGCAATAGTAAAATATTGCAGAACAGTGTTTGATAATGGCTCATGTAAGGCAGGGTGTAAAAGGAGTACTAAGATGGCAGCGATGGAGGCATGGACAACCAATCACACCTTGCAACGGAACGGTGTGCAGTATAGGTTCTTAATCCCTCAGATGCCATAGTTGCATTTATTGTGGTAGTGTGGCATGTAAAGGGTTAAAAGGGTGAGATCAGAGCTATCTCTGACCACGGCCAGTAGTAGTAACTAACAGCCGGTAGCTGCTGCGTATGGAGAGGGCACAGTAAATAAGCCTGCTCCATATTCCATTACTAACAACATACAGTAAGGGGTTAAAAACTTCCGGAGGTGGCCATATTGGAGTTACACATGTCCTTCCTGTATTGTCTGGGTAGACATTGCAGCGGGGTGTTTGTGTTTTCTGACAGATTAAATCAATGGGATTTAATGGAAAGAAAAGTGTCAATAAGGCTCATATAGTTTCCAGGAAGAGGAATACAAGTCCTCCCCCGAGGATTAGGGAGTGATAGGAGGCTGCATACAGAGCCTTATCTGTGTCTATAGTGTTACTATTCTGCATCATCTAAGCCCCCAGCAGTTAATAGCAATATCTAATGATAGTGCGATAACTCTGCTCATCTTGTCCCAGTCTACACAGCAAAGCTGAGAAGCGAGCTACAGGAAAAAAAAAATTACAAATTCGGCTTACTGTTTCATATTCAGGCTCGGACCAGCCGACAGAGGAGCATGGGAAACCCTTGGTGGGTCCCTGGGCATGTTGAGCCTGGGGTTACTTTTCAGGCATAAGGACAGAGAAAGAGAGTCATGTACAATAGCTGTACGATGAGCCCTAAGAACCAACTGCACTGGTGGGCCCCAAGAATCAACTCCACTAGTGGGCCCCAAGAATCAACAACACGTGTGGGCACCAAGCATCAGCTCCACTGGTGGGCCCCCAGAATCAACTCCACTGGTGGTCCCAAGAATCGACTCCACTGGTGGGCCCAAGAATCGATTCCACTGGTGGGCCCCCAGAATCAACTTCACTGGTGGTCCCAAGAATCAACTCCACTGGTGGGCCCAAGAATCAATGCCACTGGTGGGCCCCCAGAATCAACTCCACTGGTGGTCCCAAGAATCAACTCCACTGGTTTGCCCCCAGAATCATCTCCACTTGTGGGCCCCAAGAATCAACTCCACTGGTGGGCCCCAAGAATCAACTCCACTTGTGGGCCCCCATAATCAACTCCACTGGTGTACTCCATTAATGAACTCTACTGGTGTGCCCCAAGAATGAACTCCACTGGTGGGCCCCCAGAATCAACTCCACTGGTAGCCCCAAGAATCAATGCCACTGGTGGGCCCCCAGAATCAACTCCACTGGTGGTCCCAAGAATCATCTCCACTGGTGGACTCCAAGAATCAACTCCACTGGTGGGCCCCCAGAATCAACTCCACTGGTAGCCCCAAGAATCAATGCCACTGGTGGGCCCCCAGAATCAACTCCACTGGTGGTCCCAAGAATCAACTCCACTGGTTTGCCCCCAGAATCATCTGCACTGGTGGGCCCCAAGAATCAACAACACTGGTGGGCCCCAAGAATCAACTACACTGGTGGGCTCCAAGAATCAACTCCACTGGTGGGCTCCAAGAATCAACTCCACTGGTGGCCCCAAGAATCATCTCCACAGGTGGACTCCAAGAATCAACTCCACTGGTGGGCACCAAGAATCAACTCCACTGGTGGACCCCAAGAATCAACTCCACTGGTGGGCACCAAGAATCAACTCCACTGGTGGGCACCAAGAATCAACTCCACTGGTGGGCACCAAGAATCAACTCCACTGGTGAGGCCCAAGAATCAACTCCACTGGTGAGGCCCAAGAATCAACTCCACTGGTGGACCCCAAGAATCTACTCGACTGGTGGGCCCAAGAATCAACTCCGCTGGTTTGCCCCAAGAATTAACTCAACTGGTGGCCCCCAAGAATCAAATCCATTGGTGGACATCAGGCATCTCAGTCTAATTGCATTCAACATCCCTTCAAGTAGGCATTTTCATAGCAGGACCTACGTTTAGGAGCAGAGACCTAATGAAAAACATGAATGGGCCCAAAATCTAAAAAAGAAGAGGGGAAATAAGCATCTTCTAAAAGTTTGTTATGGGATTCAGTCTTTTCAACTTACATTTCTGGTTGTTACTATTTCTATGGGTAATATATACATTACTCATCCATGGGAACCACATCTCTGAGGCAAATGGGCGTCCTCTGACGGCCATTCTGCAATCCTATCCAGCTCAGATGCGGTGGAGACAAATGCATGTAACTCCCTCAGACTTCCATGGAGATTGTTACACATCTGCTTCTCCTATACATGGATGCTATAGGGAGTCAGGTGGGGTCCAGGTCGCAGAGACATGACACAGAAGACATCACCAATTGCATATAACATAATAATACCTGTGCAATGCATGATTCCCGTCTCACCTTGTTCTAGGCACACTGGTGTTTCGCTGGGCCGCCATGCCAGGGAGCCATTATTGAGCAGCACGCAGGTCTTCTTTGATGGACCCTTGAGTCTATTTTCCGGGGTGACAAATGGGCCCGAACAATGGCAAATTTTTAGAGGGCCGCTCTTTATTTTGAGTCCTTTATCCCCCTTTTTCCCGGGCCCTCCAGAACGGGTTCAAGTTTCCGATTTCATCGAATCCCGATTTAAAAAGTTTAAAAAAAATCCAAAAATTTTTTAAGTTGCAAGGGGAAAGGGGAAAATAGAAAATTGTTTTATTTTTACATCTAGAAATGCTTCCAACCCTTTTCCCCCAAAAACCCGGGGCACATAACCTTTTATATTATAAAATTAGAAATGTTTTCCAACCCTTTTCCCGAATCCTGGGTCACTATAACCTTTTTAAAAATTTTTTACTCTAGAAATGTATCCCGGGCCCCTTTTCCAAAAAAACCCCGGTCATTTTAACGTGTTCTATTTTTACACTAGAAAAGGGCTCCCGACCCTTCTCCGAATCCCGGTTTACCTTTAACTTGGGTTTAAGGGGGGTTGCTAGGCTGGTTTTTTTCGGGGCCAAAAACCCCGAATTGAAAAGCCTGTGCCCCGAAACTCATACTTTTTCCAACTTTCCCGGAAGGGTTTTTTTGGACCCCCAAACAAAGGGTAAATCTCCTGCAGCCGAATGGCCTGCCCCCGGGCACTTTAATTTAGGAGGCCGGCAGGGGGAGCTTCTCAGGGCACTGCCCGACAAACCCCTGAAAGCAGGGGCCGGGCCCCCCCCGGGAGCCCCAAAAAGTGAAGCCTGTGGGTCAGAGAGGTTGAAAAATTTAAATTTAGGGTTAAAGGGCCGGGGGGCAGGCCCGCCAAAAAATATTTGTCCCGTGCCGGCTTCCCCCCTCCCCCCTCCCCTCGTACAATGCTAGAGGGGCGGAAAAGGAGAGGCTTTGGAAAAGGGAAAAAGTAGAGGCTGGAGGGGGGGGGGGTAGCCGGGGACCAGAACCCTCACTTTCCTGCCGGCCGCAGCAGCTATGTCAGGGATTGGAAGCAAAAAAAACAAGTTTTCAGGTAAACAGGGGGATAAGGGGGGCAGCAGCTGCCCGGGCATCAGAGGAAATTTTACCGCCTTCTTCCAATAGTTTTTTCCCGCCCCTGCTGTGGTGTTCCCTCTGTGCTCTCCCTAGAGAAATTCCCCAAAAAACATTTCCCGGGTCATCACTGCAGGGGGTGACCCCTCCACCATATACAGAAAAGCAGGCAAAAGGGCTTTATTCTTTTAGTTTTGGGGGCACACTTTTGCCCGTGGCCCCTTTTTTGGGGCCCGTGTTTTTGGGGAAAATTTAAAATATTTGGAAAAAAAATATCCCAACAGATCCCACAAAAGGTCCATAAAAGGGCAACAAACACAGACATTGGTTTACTTTTTTGGGGCTGTGTGGGGTTCTGTTTTTGTAAATGTTCCCCGTGCTGGACCCCCAACGTTGCGGGTCAGTTTGGGGCTATTTTTTGTCCAGGTCAGAAAGCTTTTTTTAATTTGCCTTTTTGAGAGCCTTTTTCTGGAAAAGATTTTTTATTTTTTTATGGTACCACTGAAAACCCCCGTATTTTATATTTAAAATAACAATTTCTTTGTGATTGGAAATTTTGGAAAAAAAACACAACCCCGTACAAAATTTTTTGGAAGGGTTTTAAAATTTTTTTCCCGGGGGTTCTTGTTTATATCAAAGAACAAAATTTTTTCTATATTTGCAGATCAGAAAAAATTTTTGGGGATAAAATTTTATGTCTACTTTAAAGGCCCTGAAAAAACCCTCTTTCATCAGAGGAATCTGATTTGGGAAACCCTTTGGCCCCAGAGGCGAAAAAAAAAATAAAGCCAGGGGGAAACTGTTCACTGCCGGTCAAACCCCCCGGGGCCCCAAACATTTCCTAAAAAATTTACAGTTTGGGGTTGGGGGAAGGGTTTCCCGCTTTGTCGGGGTTTTTGGAAGGGGGGAAAAATAGTTTTCTTTTGGGTTTTTTTTTTGTCTTTTAAAAACCAAAAAACTTTTGGCAGAGATTCTGGAATTGGATCCCCAGCAAAAAAAAACCTTTTGACGCAGATGTGAATGGGCTTAAAGGGGGGGTTTTTAAAACTACTTTTTATTTGTCCAAATCCCTTAAAAGGGATGATTTTAAAAAAAAAATATTTTCCTTTTTGGAATAAAATAAATTCAAGTGTCGCAAAAAATTTTTCCTTGTTCAGGCCAATTACAGGCCCCACGGGTAAGTGACCAGGGAAATTTGGGTGCAAAATTGTCTTCCAAAATTTACCCGTGAGCTAATGTGAATGTTTTAAATTTTTTTCCCCTTTTTTTTTTATGATAAATATACGTTCTTTTAGATTCTTTTTTCAACAGTTATTAAAATGGGCATTCAACTAGTGACAGGAATATAAGTTTTTTTTGTCTGTAAAAAATCCATGCCACAGCTCACAATGGGGCGTGAAAAATATCGTGTGACCCATGCCCTACAGAGCAAAACATAACACAGAGGGCCCGGGCCCCGGATGTTATGGGACCTTAGCAACGCCCCTGACTTGTTCTATTATTACATCTAGAAATGTCTCCAGACCCTTCTCCAGAATCCTGGTCACTATAACTTGTTAATGAATTACATCTAGAAATGTATCCTGACCCTTCTCCAGAATCCCGGTCACTAGAACTTCTTATATTATTACATCTAGAAATGTATCCAGACCCTTCTCCAGAATCCCGGTCACTATAACTTGTTATATTATTACATCTAGAAATGTATCCAGACCCTTCTCCAGAATCCTGGTCACTATAACTTGTTATATTACATCTAGAAATGTCTCCAGACCCTTCTCCAGAATCCCGGTCACTATAACTTATTATATTATTACATCTAGAAATGTCTCCAGACCCTTCTCCAGAATCCCGGTCACTATAACTTGTTCTATTATTACATCTAGAAATGTATCCAGACCCTTCTCCAGAATCCTGGTCACTATAACTTGTTATATTATTACATCTAGAAATGTATCCAGACCCTTCTCCAGAATCCTGGTCACTATGACCTGTTTTATTATTACATCTAGAAATGTCTCCAGACCCTTCTCCAGAATCCTGGTCACTATAACTTGTTATATTATTACATCTAGAAATGTATCCAGACCCTTCTCCAGAATCCTGGTCACTATAACTTGTTCTATTATTACATCTAGAAATGTCTCCAGACCCTTCTCCAGAATCCTGGTCACTATAACTTGTTCTATTATTACATCTAGAAATGTATCCAGACCCTTCTCCAGAATCCCGGTCACTATAACTTGTTCTATTATTACATCTAGAAATGTATCCAGACCCTTCTCCAGAATCCTGGTCACTATAACTTGTTATATTATTACATCTAGAATGTATCCAGACCCTTCTCCAGAATACCGGTCACTATAACATGTTATATTATTACATCTAGTAATGTATCCAGACCCTTCTCCAGAATCCTGGTCACTATAACTTGTTATATTTATTACATCTAGAAATGTATCCAGACCCTTCTCCAGAATCCTGGTCACTATAACTTGTTATATTATTACATCTAGAAATGTATCCAGACCCTTCTCCAGAATCCTGGTCACTATAACTTGTTACATTATTACATCTAGAAATGTATCCAGACCCTTCTCCAGAATCCTGGTCACTATAACTTGTTACATTATTACATCTAGAAATGTATCCAGATCCTTCTCCAGAATCCTGGTCACTATAACTTGTTATATTATTACATCTAGAAATGTATCCAGACCCTTCTCCAGAATCCTGGTCACTATAACTTGTTATATTATTACATCTAGAAATGTATCCAGACCCTTCTCCAGAATCCTGGTCAATATAACTTGTTATATTACATCTAGAAATATATCCAGACCCTTCTCCAGAATTCTGCTCACTCTAACTTGTTATATTATTACATCTAGAAATGTATCCAGACCCTTCTCCAGAATCCTGGTCACTATAACTTGTTATATTATTACATCTAGAAATGTATCCAGACCCTTCTCCAGAATCCTGGTCACTATAACTTGTTCTATTATTACATCTAGAAATATATCCAGACCCTTCTCCAGAATCCTGGTCACTATAACTTGTTATATTATTACATCTAGAAATGTATCCAGACCCTTCTCCAGAATCCTCGTCACTATAACTTGTTATATTATTACATCTAGAAATGTATCCAAACCCTTCTCCAGAATCCCGGTCACTATAACTGGTTATATTATTACATCTAGAAAAAATATCCAGACCCTTCTCCAGAATCCTGGTCACTATAACTTGTTCTATTATTACATCTAGAAATATATCCAGACCCTTCTCCAGAATCCTGGTCACTATAACTTGTTATATTATTACATCTAGAAATGTACCCAGACCCTTCTCCAGAATCCCGGTCACTATAACTTGTTATATTAGGGGAGGTGGTCTCGCATGTACATAGCAATTACAAGAAAATTTTCCCCATTGCTTGATGGCCACCTCTCCACTTCATAGAACAATTGGATACTCTACCCATACAAACAACTACCATTAGCTACTGAATTAGAAGAACCAATCTGTGGTGGAGGACTACCCGATCCTGAGGTGGTGAAGGGGCACATTCCCAATAATCTGGCTCTGGATACCAGTATAAGAGTATCCGGTCGGAATCGAGCAGCATAATATTGCCTAGAATTATAACTCCAGAACAAAAAAAATTAAAGATTTTTTTTCAGTGTCTTCAATTAAATCAGAAGGTTTTGACAGCAGCAGATAAATCTGGATCACAACACTTTGTCGATACAACATCATCATACAATATAATGTGATCAGAAACCTTCCCCCGGCCTCTTCCCTGGTGTCTTACTCTTCATCTGCTCCACTGATAAAATAACCAGACCAGCAGAAACCACCGACTGAGCAGGACAGCTGCATCCAGGCTGGAAACCTCGCCAAGACTTATGGAATGAACCCTGGTTGCCCTTCTTCATCGCGTGCAAGTTTTAAATATGCAGCGGCGCGGACGCAGGAGCGGGAGAAGACGCCTGATTAGATGTTCTAAAGGCCACGCAAATGTCAGCTGCAATAATCCTTTCCGGGGACACTATAAAACAAGATTAGCTCTAGTGCACCGAGCCGCTGTAACACACATACACTATGACTGGAGGTGGAATGGGATCAGGAATGGAGGCAGAAACACTCAGGCAAATGTTTTGACCATTCAATAGAGAAGCAAAACAAAGCCATGTTACAGACTTTACATTACTGGGCAGATTAGACTTGTCTAGTAACCATGTGGACGACTTGATTGCACATTAGTTACAATTCAGTTTTGTTCACATGATCCCATAAGAAAGAGAGCTTACGCGTTTCAGACTATAAGTCCTTATTCATAGCTAGGTGTGTGAAAAGTTTACGCATTTCAAACTATAAGTTCTTAGTCATAGCTAAGTGTGTCAACAGCTAACATGTTTCAGACTATTAGTCCTTAGTCATAGCTAAGTATGTTAACACTTTTACACGTTTCATACTATATGTTCTTAGTCATAGCTAAATGTGTTAACAGCTAACGTGTTTCAGACTATTAGTCCTTAGTCATAGACAATTTTTCTCAATGAATAAATGAGAAAATTTGCTTTGTTTCTTTTTATCTACTGTGACGACTCACTCTTTTCCGGACGCCATCTTGGACCGTCCCGGGGTTGCTTAGCTCTGGGATCGCCGCTTTTGATAAGCGGGCTGGTACTTCAATATATGTCACACTGACACCATGCTTCTCTTTCGGGCCTCAGCCAGCTTTATTTCCTCTTCAGGCAAGATCAGTACAGATACAACCAAAAACAAACATAAACACTAGCTATACATAAAATGAGTCCCTCACTAACTGTGGACTGGACCT
This sequence comes from Phyllomedusa bahiana, assembly GCA_025379985.1. Taxonomy (NCBI): domain Eukaryota; kingdom Metazoa; phylum Chordata; class Amphibia; order Anura; family Hylidae; genus Phyllomedusa; species Phyllomedusa bahiana. The sequence continues at coordinate 33,329 of JAODAL010025184.1, forward strand.
ACTGCCAGCGCCACAAACACTTTTACCTTCCTGAAGGCAGCCACCTGCTTGCCTCAAGCCAGGGGGTAAGAACCTTCCTCACTAGCTCCACTGCCGCTCCACTTGCAGGCAGCAGACCACACCCCCTGATTACCTGGAGAGTCAGGCTTTTCATAGGCCAGGTAAAACCCGGCCCTGGAACGTGGGAACAGCCACCCACCCAACTGCAGGTGTTCCGGGAAAATCCAGTCCATAATGGCTGGGCATCAGCAGTACTACACACAGGTGTTAGCAACATAGGGCCACATGTATGAAAACTGTCTAGGTCTAAAATTCACTTTGTTGCCCATAGCAACCAACCAGATTGCCCCTTTCATATAGTGCTCTGGAGAAATTAAAGGGACGCTCTTATTGGTTGCTATGGGCTCTTATTGGTTGCAATGGGCAACAAAGTGAATTTTAGACCTAGACAGTTTTTATACATGTGGCCCATAGTGTTGCTGACAGACAACCACTGGCTTCCCCCACTCAGTCCAGGCCCTTGGTGGCACGTTTCTACCAGGGGTGATGTAGGCCATCTAGTGGCAGCACCATGCAACCAACTAAGGTTGCTCTGCCAGACTACTTTTCTGGAAATCGGATCAAATATAGGCAGAAAAAGTAAAAAAAAAAATTTGAAGGGTTCACAAACTTTCAAGCACCTTCGTATATTGAGCTAAACAATCCTCAGTGATGGTGGGCAGCGGAGTTTCATCTTAAAGAACAGGAATGGCCGGCGGTTCTCAGGGCCCTGGGTCTACAACCAGCCTATAATTGCTATTTATGGGTCAATTCCATAAACTCCACGTAATTGTAGCTGTACTTTAAGAGACATCATGTAGTTCCATCAATCCTCTGGAGTTGTATTTGCAGCTGAACCTCCCCTCCCTCCGCACAATCATCGAGTTGTGAAGAAAGCACAGCATGAAAAGCGAGATTTCCCCAAAGAGAACATTCTGTTGACTGAGAAGAAAGGCATTTCCAATAACAGAGTATTGACCCACTCTGACGACGCGCTTCGGCCCTTGAAGGCGTCATAACAAATGGCCTCAAGTAGAAAAAATAAATGATTTATCCAAGAAACAAACTGCTCAATTGATGCCTCGTGACGGAAACAAATGGGGATTATACTGGGGTTTTAAAAAGAAGGATCAGCTCCGGCAGAAAAGGCTTCTTTTTGGTAAATGATTCCCATCATTCTCCCATCTGCTCCCATCCTTGCCCATTCATCTTCAGAACAGGCAAAGACAACAGAGTAAGAGAGAAAAGAGTTTTTCCAGATTTTTTTTTTTTTTTTAAAAATAACTATTTTATTAAAACAGCCTCATTTCTGTCCATTGCTTTTTTTGCTATTCCAATACAGCTCCATTGTAATAAATTGGACTCCGCTGCAATACCACACACAACCTGTGTACAAATGGGGCGCTGTTTTTAAAATCATATTTTTCTAATCTTGAATAATTTTTATTTTATTTTTTTAATTTTTTTTAAAAAAAAGGAGTTTACATTTACCTTCACAGTTGTTTGGGATATAGTTATTAACTACTTAATCAACGTGTTAATAATGATTTGGCTATTAATTTTTTTTTAACAAAAGCTAGAACTTTTTTATTTCTTCATTAACATACATATATGAGGGCTTGTTTTTTGCAGAGAAAGATGTATTTTTTAATGGTGCCATTGACCGTTTCATACTATGTAATAGGGGAAAAAAATCAAAGTGGGGTGAAATGTGAAAAAAAAAAAAAACGTACATGCGCCATACTTTGTTTTTATGACAATCACTCTTCGGTATCTATGTTGTATGTATTCTTCAGGTCAATACAATTCTGGTTAATGTTATGTTTTAGTACTCTTAAAAAAATAAAAACTTTCTCTTTCTCTTAACTTTGCACTGCAGCGCCATTTTCCGCGACCAATAACTTTTTTGTTTTTCCACCTATGGACTGCATTGGGTGCGTTTTTGGGGGCTGAGATGTAGGTTTTGTTGGTACCATTTCGAGATACGTATGACGTTTTGATCACTTTTTATTCCAATTTTTAGAAGGCGTGAGATGACCAAAAATATGGAATTTATTTTCTTCTACAATGTTCAGCATATGGGATAAATTATGTTATATTTAAATAGATCAGACTTTTATGGATGTGGCAACACCAATTATGTGCAACTTTTTAATTTTTTTTGTTATTCTTTGTTATTTGTTATTCTTTCTTTATTTGTAGCATGGCAAAAAGGGTGATTTGATATTTTTTTTTTTTTGTTATTTTGTTATAATTTTAAAATGTTTGTATTTTTACTTTACGTTCAGTTCCCCTAAAGTATGTGACCACTATGGGGCACAATCGGTTATATACCCTTCTGCATTATATAGATAATACAGAAGAGTGTACCAAGATGGTGGCTCTATTACTTTCTAACACAAAGACTAATATATCTAAACTAAAATGTAACTTTTAATCTCACTTAGTAAAAAAAAAATGTATATATCCCAATTTAAAGTGTGTATTAGTGATATAAAAGCATATATTCATAAGCAATCACCACCTGTATATACATCAATATCTTACTTGGACAAGTATATGTCCACCTATATAGGGACAGAAAAATTATACATATGCCAATAGATATCAGCATAGAGGTAAATGAAAACCACCCATGTGATCCTCCACAACGTGGGACCCCTAGTGACTTGGTATCGTCTGCTATACTGTATATACATCAATGGCACCGTCACAGGAAGGTATCACACAGCTCAAAATGTTTCTCAATGTTGTACCCTTCCCTGCAGGCAGGGATGGCTGCCCCGAAAAGGGCATCCCCGCCTCTCAAAAAGAGCCCCTTTTGGTCCATATGGGCTTATGTTATAAACTTCATACTTTGAAGATTCTTCTCCTCCTTCCCACTCCATTTCTCCACGGATTTGTGGTTCCTCTGGGGAAAATAGAGGTATGACAGAAGGGCTATCTATGGCTCTAATAAGGTAAATAGATGGGTGCTGGTAGATGTATGATATGCATAAGAGATAAGTCAGTGTCTCCTGCTCAGCCAGACTGACGAAATATTTACCTGCTGGGCTTTAAAATGGTTGCACCACTCTCCTTTAGTGACTCACTATATGTGTGCCTTACTTAGCTACACAGATGTGACTGTATCTTCCAACATGGCACCTATCTATCTTCCTGCTACATCCTGCGCCTGCGCGAACGGCGCAGGTACAGTGAGTTGCATATAAGCGATGTATGAAATAGTCTCTTAGATGGTGCCCATCTGGCTTCATATCTCTCAATGGGCATACAATTGAGATGGATCATGCCTGGTGATATCATCAAGAATCATGCAGGTGCAGCAGTATTATACAATACTCAAAACACGATTGTTTCCCAGGGTAACCATTCAATCATTATGCCCGGTGGCTTCATCAATGCGTCACAATAGGTAGGGCGCAATCGGTTCCCAGGGTAACCATCCAAAAGTTAATAAAAAGTGCATTTACAAAAACATGTCACAGTATAACATTCAGAACTTGAAATAAATGAAGAATTCATCATACCAAAGTAGTGTTAACAGGAGTTCCAAGATGTTTGATGATCCCAAAATTATGAAGGGGGAATATCTCTCCTTGGGGAGAGCACTATATAGGTGTGTGAGGATTTGAAATGGTCTTTTTGCATCCCACTAGACATCTGCATATCACAAGCCGTTATAGGAAAAGAGCTGAACGTTCAAGCGCCCTCTATTGGAAGCTAACCAATCCTCAATTTGCTTGTGACTCACTGAGTCTTTAGAAAGCAAAATGGATGTCAGCCAATCCAGTGTTGCTCATCTGCAGACAGCTGTTTCAGAGCTTTTTCCCTCCTCAGTACAGAGCAGAGCTTACTGGCTGGCTGGGTGGGAGGCACTGAGTACTTTGTAATATATACTTCCGGGTAATATACACTCACCGGCCACTTTGTTAGGTACACCATGCTAGTAACGGGTTGGACCCCCTTTGCCTTCAGAACCGCCTCAATTCTTCGTGGCATGATTCAACAAGGTGCTGGAAGCTTTCCCTCAGAGTTTTTGGTCCATATTGACATGATGGCATCACACAGTTGGCCGCAGATTGTGGGCTGCACACCCCATATGCGAATCTCCCCGTTCCACCACATCCCAAAGATCTCTATTGGATTGAAAATCTGGGGGACTGTGGGGGCCCATTTGAGTAAAAGGTAACTCATTGTCATGTTCAAGAAACCAGTCTGAGATGATTCCAGCTTTATGACATGGCGCATTATCCTGCTAAAAGCAGCCACCAGATGTTGGGTACATTGTGGTCATAAAGGGAGGGACATGGTCAGCAAAAATAACTCAGGTAGGCTGTGGCATTGAAAACAATGCTAAATTGGTACCAAGGGGCCCAAAGAGTCCCAAAGAAAAATATTCCCACACCATGACACCCCCAAACCCCACAAGCCTGAACCGTTGTTTTTACAAGGCAGGATGATCCATGCTTTCATGTTGTTGACGCCAAATTCTGACCCTACCAATCCGAATGTCGCAGCAGAAATCGGGGACTCATCAGACCAGCAACGTTTTTCCAATCTTCTACTGTCCAATTTCGATGAGCTTGGGCAAAATTGGAGCCTCGTTTCCTGTTCTTAGCTGAAAGGAGGGCACCCGGTGGGGTTTCTTCTGCTGCTGTAGCCCATCTGCCTAAAAGTTCGCCGTACTGTGCGTTCAGAGATGCTTTTTGCCAAACCTTGGTTGTAACGGGTGGCTATTTGAGTCACTGTTGCCTTTCTATCAGCTCGAACCAGTCTGCCATTCTCCTTTGACCTCTGGCATTCAACAAGGCATTCCGCCCACAGGACTGCCGTCCACTGGTTTGTTTTTTTTTTTTTTTCGGACCATTCTCTGTAAACCCTAGAGATGGTTGTGCGTGAAAATCCCAGGAGATCACAGTTTCTGAAATACTCAGACCAGCCCTTCTGGCACCAACAACCATGCCACGTTCAAAGCACTCAAATCACCTTTCTTCCCCATACTGATGCTCGGTTTGAACTGCAGGAAAATTGTCTTTTACCATGTCTACATGCCTAAATGCAATGAGTTGCCGCCATGTGATTGGCTGATTAGAAATTAAGTGTTAACGAGCAGTTGGACAGGTGTACCTAATAAAGTGGCCGGTGAGTGTATACAGAGGTATTGGACATAAAGTCTCTATTTATACCCACGATCCGTCTGTGTATGGCGGTTTCTCCTTCCCCGCCTTGAGCTCCTGAACAGTTCATGCAACAGACGTCTGTATAAAGCATTATAGCAAGATTTATTAAAGACTTACAAACAAGCGTTAAATGTAGGTAACATACTTGCATTCTTAGTAGTCTCGTTCGTGGTGTATTGATGTAGAAGAAGACGTTATACAAGCAAAGTATAATGCGAGTCCATGCACTGCATGTAGCTTAGCAATAGCGGTTTACCAGGCTGAGCATACCACACCTGTGGAACACGAGACGCGACGTTTCGAGAGGTTACCTAAATGGTGCTCTGCCCAAGGAGAGATATTCTTCTTTCTAAGCCACTCATTGCCTCCCACCCGGCCAGCCAGCAAGCTCTGCACCAAAGAGGGGCAAAAACCCCAAAACGTCTGTCTGTAGATGAACAACAGTGGCTTGGCTCACACTCCTTTTGCTTTCTAAAGACTCAATGGGTCACATGCAAATTGAGGATTGGTTACATCCAAGAGAGGGCGCTTGCGCTTTCAACCCAAAAATATGAGTCAACATTGAGACATCATGTTACATGAAGGGGATTTTAGTCACTTACAGAGATATTATTTTTATTATTATTAAAACTTTTATCAAATATAAGACCTCCTGGAATACGGCGACCATACAAAAATCTCTATAAGGCAATTAATCTGAGATCAAATCTATATGCCAATAAGCCATAGAGATAAATAGATATATTTAGGATCCCTCTATGAAACAAGAATAAGTTAAATGTTCATTAAGACCCATTGGTGCCACAGTTTTAATCCTGTGTATCCACTGGGCCTCTTTCTGCAGCAGTCTCTTATCCCATTCTCCACATTTTGGGGGAGCTTTTACTAATACAATAGCACAAAATGATATACAATTTGTATCCCTTTCATGTTGTTTCCATAGGTGTTGGGCAATGGGTGTATCTCTCCTATTAACAATATCATCTATGGGATCTCTAATTTGTTTTTTAAATTCTCTTTTTATCTTGCCTATACAGGCAGTCCCCGGGTTACGAACGGGATAGGGACTGTAGGTTGTTTCTTAAGTTGAATTTGTATGTAAGTCGGAACAGGCTTATTTATTAGATGTATCTCCAGTACAAAAGGTTTCTTTTTAGTTTTGGATAGTGCAGGGGAGAACTATTTTACATTTGTTTTGTGCTGTCTTGCCCTCCTGTAAAGAAGATTTAACATCATTTTCACCCTCATGTCTCCCTGTGGCATGCGGAACATGTGCGTCCACAGCTACTACTGCTGTGGAACATGGAACTACCAAGTGCCGAAGCATATCCCCAATTTCTCCGTTTGTAACTAGGGGATAGATGTAAGTCGAACGTTGGTAAGTCGGGGACTGCCTGTATATTCTTTTAGTCAAGAGATATATAACCTCTTTTGTTCTACAGTTAATGAAATCACGGATTTTATATTGCTTTTTCATGATTATGTCTTAGTTTGTTTGATGTGAGTACATGCTTTGCACTTCCCACATTTAAAAGTTCCCACCGCTTGTCTTTTAAGCCACGTACCCATTGGTTGCTGTGCAGAGTAGTAGCCATGGGCCAAGCGATCTCCAAGGGAGCATCCTCCCTTAAAGTTGATTGCCGGGTATAATTTTTGTCAATTCAGGATTCAGTCTGAGAATACTCCAATTTTTTTTGTAAATTTCTCAAAACCCCTTTAACTTGATCATCATATATACCTAAATTCTTTGACAATACCAGGAGGCGCACCCCGGTTCGAATCAGAAATTTTTTTACTACTTTATTGTTAATAAGCAGGTGTGATCTCTTTTCTGTAAGAGCATTTTAATATGCATTTTTTTTTTTAGAATTTCCTCTGGATATCCTCTAATTAAATATTGAGACCTAAGGTCCCAAGCTTGTCTCTTATACTCCTTTACAGTGGAGCAGTTTCGCCTTAGGCGAATATACTGCCCTTTAGGAATTCCCTTTTTTAGGAAAATAGGGTGGTGACTGCCCCACTGTACAAAATTATTTGTCGAAGTGAGTTTCCTTTTCATACTTGTCCTCAATGTACCATCAAAGTTTTTATAGATAGTCAAATCTAAAAATTTCAAACTATCCCCTCCCACTTCAGAAGTGAATATAAGGCCCCAAAGGTTGTTATTTAGGGCCCTCACAAAGTCTCCAAATGATTCTGACCAGAGTCCTTGTCCCTGAAGACCATGGTGTCCTCCCACGAGCACAGGAGCAAATCTGCATATGTGGGAGCGCATAGGCTCCCCATTGCCGTGCCCCTGAGCTGGTGGTAGAAATTGCAGTCAAACACAAAATAATTGTGTGTCAAAATGAATGTTAAAATTTGTACAATAAATGCATTATGGTTTTGATACTGTACTCCCCTTGTTCGTAGGAAATAACTGAACGCCTCAATTCTTTTGTTATTTTGGGAAATTTAACTATATAAGGCCTCCACATCTATGGAGACCATTATAATTGATGGTTCCTCCGTAATGTCTTCAGGTTTTTCCAAGAGGTCTTTAGTGTCTTTAATATAGGAGGGTAGAGTTTCTACAAACAAATGGAGAGTTTTATCTAAATAGATACCCACATTCTGAGATATAGACTTTTAAAGGTTCCAGTCCTTTATGTATTTTAGGGATAGTACACAATGTGGGTATCTGGGGTTCTAATGATGACATGAATTCATGTTCACTGTTTGATATAATTCTTTGATGTCATGCTTGATTTAAAACATTCTTCAGTTCCAATTGGGACTCATCAGTAGGATTCTGATCCTGTGTTCTAGACTTCTCTGTCTGGATATCCAGAGTCATTTTCTTATGGTGATCCAGGATCAATAAATAACCCCCTTACGGGATGGCTTGATGATAATGTTTTTGTTTTTTTCTAGTATACCTAAAGCTCTTAAAGGGGTTGTCTCACTAGACATTGATTCAGACATACTTCAGTAAAAAAAAAAAATTATTTTGAATGTCTTTGGTTCCATTTTGAAGTCAGAGGGGTGTGTTTACTGGTTTCCACTAAGGTGCATAAGAAGCCAAGGTCCTTTACTATAGCAACCAGTGCTGGCATATTATCAGAGAAGATTGAACAGGTCTCATAGCTCTAGTGACCTAGGATCGATTGCAGACCCCCATACAATAGTGGGAAATCTAGTGAAAATGTGTAAGGACACTGTTAATGGACATATATTGCAAAGTGACCTGTTTTTGCAAGATTTTTTACATAAAAAGCAGCAATCCTTGTATTGAGACAGCCCCTTTAACTCCTCATCCTTCATGTTTGGGTTAAAAGTATAAGCCTGCGTTGACAGTTTTTCGAGATTCTGTGACCCCAATTATGAAAAGATGTCAATGTTTCTAGCATCATCCACTATAGGTGGCATTCTAGTGCTTTTCCTAGCCAAATTAGTGAAGGGGCCAATTCCTACCTCTTGGCCATTCTCATGCAAAACACCCTTCAAAGTCATCCCACCCGGCAAATCACCTTGTGTTATTCCATACTTTTGGCATGTTTCCGCATTCCTTTTGGCAAAAAACTTTCGCCATTTGATTTTTCTTACAAATAAATGAGTGCCCTTTATTCCCCCCTCAAACGCCAGACCTGAAAAGGCCTTAACGAGCAGCACATTTTTTTTAGTTTTTGCCTCTTTGCGTTTCAACAGTCGTAACTTTTTTATTTTTTTCAATGACGTAGTTGAATGAGGCCTCGTTTTATTTAGGAGAAGTTGTACTTTTGGGGGGAATAGTTTGAGTTCACAGAAATTATTGAATTTTTTTGTTTTTTAATTTTTTTTTTACAACATTCACATTTCACACTAAATTAATTATTAGATCAATTCTACAGGTTATTACAGTCGCGTTGATACCTAATGTGTAGGTTTTTTATTTTTTATTTATTTTTCCTAAATTCTTTATGTTTTTTACTTTTTTTTATAATCCTATGTAGGGTTAAGTGTTTTACAATTTTTTTTTACACTAAGTAATGTATTAGCATAGTCATATATGCTAATACATTAGACTCTGAGTCATACTGACGCAGGCAGCAGTCAGGGTAGCACACAGTCTGCCCGGATTGCTGGCTTCTTAGGGTCTGTTCACGCGCCCCAATACGCCGGGTTTTTTGGAAGCACGCGCTGATCATTGACGTGCATTGTCAGCGGCACATAAGCGCCACAAACAATTGACTTGTCACTTCTCGCACCTGGCGTACGACACGATTGTACTGTACGCGTGGGGAGACGATGCGCAATTCATAGCTCCCTATGAGAGCTATGAATTACCGTAATTGCGTCGCGCATTTTGCCACATATAAAGCGCTATACAGGGCGAAATGCGCGCGCCATTACGCCCCCCCAATAAGCCGTGTGAACATACCCTTACACAGAAGCCATCAATCTAAGTCCCCAGGGCTGACTGTGGAGATGTCTCCCCAGTCTCTGTCAGGTCACTGGGAGTCCTGATCACCCGTTGGAGCAGGGAAATACCCTATGATTATTATGGCGCGGCCCGCCAAAGGGTTAAGCGCCGGGGAGCGTAGGTTATGTAAATGAGGCTTTAGTAGGAAAGCCCTTGAAAATTGAGTGTTGGTCCCTGCAGCTAGAATTATGCCACGCCACCTACTGACCCATGGAGAGCAGAGGAGAGAGAAAGATTGCAGTTGTCCTTGGACGAAAAGTCTGGATGCATTTTCTATTCGGTAAGGGCATAGTACTAAGTTGGGTTCTAAATCAGAGTCTGACCAGTATTTTACACTTGGTTTTCATTTTTTGGGCTTTTTTTTTTTACCACGGTTTTCAGATTCTTAACATTGGAATAGTACATTTTCTGCCGTAAATCCAGCAGAAGAATGTACATGTTCCAAGTTTTTGAAATCTGACCTGTGTAGACTACAGCTAGGATTTTCTACTGAGCTCTATGGGGATGGTTGACAGTGGGTTTCAAAATCTGTGTCCATCTGTAAAACCCTGCCATGTAGATGACGTGGGATAGGGTGTCTACTAGTAATAATATACACAAGTGTGAATATACTGTGTGGTGTGTACACTGTACATATATTAACTCAGTTATATGGAATGGCAGTGCCGCCATGTTGCGTTGCGGTGGCTGAAAACTGAAATGCCAGTCTTCTGGGTTGGCAGTCACAGGGATAGCTGTAGGTTCTGGCATAGGCCCTGGAAGAGCCTTGTGCTGTGAAAGGGTGGGTATGGTGCCCCTAATGAATTGTGCTACCATGCTGAGATGGAGTAGCCATGGTATATGCTACAAGACTGGGGTATGGTGCCAATCAGTATGGACAGTGAGACAGGTACTAATGTAAAAAATGAACAGATATAGGATAGACATAAGATGCAAGCTTGTCCTTTTGCAGGAGAGGTGGGGGGTTTTGAGGCTGCTGAGGCCCGAGTGAACCGATGGTTAAGAGGCATGGCATGGACCGACTAGTCGCAGGGGTGTCAAACTCATTTTCACCGTGGCCCACAGCATCATTGTGGTTGCCCTCAAAAGGCCATTGGAGGTTGGCTAGGCGACTTGGTAGGGCTGTCAGAGCTGTACCATAGCCTGTGAGTTGCACCCCAGCTGTGTCTAAGCTCTCAGGAGCCACATAAAAGAGCGTGGTGGGCCAGATTCGGCCCTCAGACCTTGAGTTTGACTCCTGTGTACTAGGCGTAACACAAAACAAAAATTAGAATATCATTGAAAAGTTAATTTATGTCCATAATTTTAATCAAGTAGAGAACCCCTCCCATTCTATAGACTCATTACACACAGTCGCCTACCTTCACCTACCCGTTGTCCCGGTCCTAGTCCACACGTGAGTTTATATGTTACGGCTAAATTTATTTATGAAAGACTGGATACATAAACACACTCATACACCATATATCATGGGTTGTCCATGTCAATCAATCTCTGTCTTTTAGAAAGATCGTCATGGCTAGAGCTTACATTGGTCTTGTTGGGAATTTTGACCATTACACCAGCACTGCTAAGATAAATTACATTGATCTTATCGGGGGTTTTGACCACTGCACCAGCACTGTAAAGAAATTACATCGGTCATATTGGGAGTTTTGACTACTGCACCAGCACTGCTAAGATAAAAAACATGGTCTATTGGAGTTGTTTGTGACCACTGCACCAGCACATTTATGATACATTTAAAGTTGTTCTAGTTGGGGGTTGTGACCGCTAAAAATGTCTTTGCTGGGACCTTCAGAAATAATCTGTAAACCAAGAAAGAAGCCAGCACCAAAAGTTTCCTGCAGCGCCACCACAGGGAATATGAAGCATTACGCAGTTCTCTTTAAAGGGGTTGTCTCACTACAATCGCTGCTTTTTATGTTAAAGATCTTGCAAAAACAAGTCCACTTTGCAATCTGCGTCCTATATACAGTGTCCAACCTATTCCAAGATATCCCCTCTTTGATGGGCTGCATCAGCGTTCCTCAGGTCGCTATAGCTACAGACCTGTTCCATCTCTCCTTATAGGCTGCCACACTGGTTTGCTATAGCTAAAAATGCTCTTCAATCTCTCCAGATAGGCTGCCAGCAACTGGTTGCTATAGCTACAGAACTGTTTGAGATCCTCACCTTGATATGCTGCCAGCACTAGTTGCTATAGCTACAGACCTGTTTCCATCTCTCCAGATAGGCTGCCAGCACCTGTCGCTATAGCTACAGACCTGATGCGTAATCTCCTCTGATAGGTGCCACCACTGCGCTATAGCTACACAGACCAGATCAATTCTCTCCTGATAGGCTGCCAGCACTGTGTGTTGTCTGATAGCTACAACCGGCTATCTACTGCAGCCAAGTGGAAGCCAGTAAACACTCTCCTGAATTCAAAATGAAACCAAGAAAACAGGACAAAGGTAAAGATGAATCAGCAAGAAGTGAAGAGAACTCCTCTTAATACAAGAAACATTAATTTTTAGTTTTTTTGCCTCCTTGCGGTTACCAACAGTCTTAACTTTTTTATTTTTTCAATGACGCGGTGGTATGAGGCGTGTCGTATTTATTCGGGACAGTTGATACTTTTTGGGAATAGTTTTGAGTTAATTTACTATTAAATATCGCAGGTTTAAAAAAAAAAAAAAATTCAATTCTCTTTAAAAAAATTTTAGTTTTTTTATTAAATTTTTTTTTCTTTAACATCATTGGTATGGCCATGTATTGCCTCCAGTGTGAGACACGCTCTCTGCTCTTGCTAATAGATGAGGCTCCTGAATGAGGGTTTTGGGTTGGGTTTGGGCACTTGGGTTTTTTTAAATCTAGATCTCCCCTTTAATGTAAAATCTCCCAAACCATCTTGTCTATTGGGTTGTACAACGCAGAATGGCAAGATCAAATTATAAACTTTTCTAATTCACCAGCACAATCGAGGCCTGCACATCTGCCTCCTGGTCCGTAACATTCTGGATTCTGCATCTGCAAATGATCTGCAGAAACACGACACCGAAGGAAGAAACTGCAGCGTCAGCTAGAAATCGTCAGCTCGAGACCAAGTTATGGGAAATCAGCGGGGCCCTGCTTACTAGACAATAGCACTTAATCAATGCCAACGCCACAGCATGAGATGTTATGTAACTGGCATCAGGAATGTCCCATGCAGCTGGAAATTGGCTGGAAGCTCCGTGTCTGGCCTATTAGTGATGCAACGTGACAATACTGAGAGTAGAAGAGAAAGATGAGCATGTAATAAAGAGGGCACCTGCAGACCAAGCCTCTATCCAAGTCCATAGGGTACCTCAAGCCCCGAAGAAACTCAGACCCCCTCCAGGGGCGTCATTACAATTCATAGCTTCCTCCAGCTGATGACAGGAAACTAAAACCTCAGCATAAGTAACAATAATAGGTATAAATAATAGCGTCATCTATCAGAGACCCTACACGGTAGTGCTTGACAACCGAAAGCCACCATCTCTCTATATTCTCTATGGAAAAGTACAGTTTTTGCAATGAGTGGGGTCAGCAGCGCCGTCCCCTCCCCCTCAGCAGCGCCGGCCCCTCCTCCTCAGCAGCACTGGGCTCCTCCCCCTCAGCAGTGCCGGGCCCCTCCCCCTCAGCAGCGCCGGACCCCAGACACATAGCGACGCCTGCGGCCTGTTCTCTCTACCATTACCATGAAGCAAGGGGGCGGTGTGGACGTCCTCTTGCTTCATACTCTGGCCGGGCCCCGTACAGCACTACTGGTTGTACTGCCCTAACGGCGGCCCTGAGTGGGATGCCTTAAAGGGGTTGTCTCGCTACAATGATTCGGTTTTAATTTAAAGATCTTTAAAAAACAAGCAGCTTTGCAATATATGTTCATTACAAATGTCCTACTGATTTTTAGTTATCCCTGGTAGTAGGAGTGCATCAGCTCCTCAAATCACTATAGCCACCGACCTGTTGATTTTTCTCTCACTGGCTGCCAGTGCTGGTGACTCATCAACTTCTCAATACAGGTCGGAGCACAGAGCCCCTCCTGCACAGTATGAGGCCACTTGTGATGCTTTGGAAGGGAGGGGGAGGGCTCTACTCCTGGCATCTTTGTCTGTGTAGCTGTGATGCCTGGATTAACCCTGTGTGTGCCTGCTCCCTCCTGCTCTCTACACAGATTGAAGAGAGCAGAGGTGAGGCTGATCTGTAGTCAGTAGGATGTGACAGCAGTGAAGTGTGTTACTATAATCATGATGTGTCTGTGGAGCTTTGACTATACTAACAGAACAGATCAGGGGAGCATATGAACAGTTCATATCCCTCCCTGCTCTGCTGTATTAGTGACACATCGTGATTATAGTAACTCACCTCACAGCTTGCCCTGTGTCTGTTCGATGGAGGGCAGCACAGAACAGGTTTGTTTGTTGTTGCTTGAGATGTCCTTGGAGATTTGTATGCTAACAGGGGGTAAAGGAACAAATTGCTCCCCCCTGCTCTGCTATTACATACACAGCTTCACAGACCTCTCCACACTCATAGATCAGCCCTCTCCTGTTTCCTGACTCGTGGAGAGGAGCACAGGAGCTCGGCCACAGCAGCACGTGCAGCTGATCCAGCAGTGAGCAGCAGACCTAGGCAGGCACACACAGGTTAACTCGGGCAGCAAACCCCCTCGCCCTCCCCCTGCTGTAAGAATTTACTGCAGTGGGAGGAGGAGACTGCTTGTGAATGGAATGCCATACCGAACCTGTTGAAAGTTTTAGGGGTTTGCCTTTTAGAAAAAGGGGAGGAAAAAAAAAAAACTATGGTGTTTTTTTTTGCCTTATGAACCCCCCCAACATTTAAAGTCCTGCTGACTTCTTTGTGGTCCAAATTAGACAAAATTTCCAGATTTTGGGGGTTCTTCTCCTACATTTTGACAAATTCCGGGAAATTGATGGGAAAAGGAAGATCCGGCCAATGATACGAAAACCACGCGCCACTGAAAAACAGTGGCCCTTTAAACAAGGGAAAGGGTTTTTTGCTTCAAATGACGTTCAAAAAAAAACCCCCCCTTTTTTTTTTGAGCCTAAACCTTAATTTTGAAGGAAAAAAGAGGAACTCGGGTGGTTCTAGAGATTTGGGATGGAAATACAAAAGGGGGAATTTCTCCTTCGTGAAGAAGTTTGTTGTTTGGGGTAGCCAATTTTTTTGGAGGTTGGCCACCCAAAAAAAGTTGTAGTAGTTTTAAGTGACTCTGACCCCAACCCCCCAACCATCCACTCAGAACCCCAAGAAAAAGCGAGCAATAAATCCACCGCTTACCCCAAAAATATGTGTATGACAGGGTTTCAGTTTAATGTTTTGGTGTTTTTCCTTAAACCCTTATTTTTATTCTGTTAATATTGTTTTGATTAGCTTGAGCGATTACTTGCCATGACATCGGGGATGGGGCGATGCGGCCCCATCGACAAGTATCGATAGTCATTAGATTAATCGATGACCATTTTAAATCTATGGGGGAAACAACAACCCTTATTCTTTTACCCAACAGGGGTGGAGAAGTGGGAATTAACATCCAATCATCAAATGGATACTGCTAAATTTAGGGAACAACTTTTGGTTAAAACCACAGAAAAAAAACAAGACCTTCCTATCCCGTCTTTTACCACAGCATGACCCTTAAACCCGCATCAACCCCCAAATTAAAAAGTGCCAGAAGGCAGTATGATTTGAACCATCATTTACTTGAACTGGACATTGAATTAATCGCTGTCCTGGAACGCAGAATGAGCCCCAAACCTGCATGACCCCAATTAAAAAGTGCCGAAAAAGGAGTCTTTCAACCACCATTTTAGTTTCACTGACATATACTGTCCCTGTCCTGGGTAGCGCTTGCCTCTCCGTATGAGTGCGGACCAATTGAGCTTCACTTGAAAAACGGGGGTTAACGCTCCTGTTCCACCCAGGTGCCCTTTTCGGGGCATCTTTTTCTCATTTTCCCTCAACGTCTGGAGGAAATTGTCTCTGTACTTTGTTCTCTGTCCGTGCTCCATATCCCATGTCCTCTGAAAAACCTACATCGGTCAAGTTTTCCTGTACCTCCTTGAACAATTCAGGGGAAATTTTTTTTACCAGCATTTTTGTACATGCAAGTTTTTTAGTATTTAATTCTAGAAAACACATTTTAAAATCGGATGGAATCCCCCATGTCTTTGTTTCTCTTTTTTAATTGTATTAAATGGGTTGTCTCAATACAGGGATTGATAGCTATGTTTAAAGATCTTGCAAAAACAAGTCATTTGAAATATGTGTCCATTAACAGTGTCCTACCTATCCCTGTTTCTGACAGCACCATCACCCTTAAGCCACTCTTGACAATTGTGAAGAACAAATGCCCTTTTAGAAACAACATTTTTTTGAATAGGACCTGTAGATACGCATCACAGCCAAAACCCCCAAAAAATTCAAGCTACCCTTTGAGCCACTTTGGACAATGTGAAGAAAAAATGTTGTTAAAAAACAAAATTTTTTTTATAATAAACTGTAGGGAAGCTGCATTTTAAAGCAAAAACCCCACAAATTCAAAAACGTATCTTAAATTATTGATAACAAAAGGATTTTTTGGGCCCTTCAATTCACTGTGGTGACTACAAAATTGCTGCATTCACATTTAATGCAAGGTGCCTCAAAGCTGTAGTGCGCCAAAGTGAATAATACGTATCTGTAATGTATTCGGATAATAAAAGGTATTTTTGGCACCTATCAATTCACCTTGGTAACTACAAATTGCTGATTCAAATTTAACTGCAAGTGGCTCTAAAACAAATCTGGACTGGGCAAAAATGCAAAAAACACTACTTAATGTTTCGGATAATAAAAGGGTTTTTTTGGCACCTTTAAATTCCCCTTTGGGGTGACTAAAAAATTTCTGTATTCCATTTAAAAAGGCAAGGTTGCCCAAGAAAAACGGTGCCCCAAAGAAAAAAACCTATCAAAAAATTTATTCGGATAATAAAAGGTTTTTTGGCCCCTTTTCCCAATTTACCTGTGGGATACAAAAATTGCTGCATTCACTTTAATGCAAAGCTAAATGAAAAAATCGGGACTGGGCAAAATGCAAAAACACTATCTGTAATTATTGATAATCAAGGTTTTTTTTGGCACCTTCAACCTTTGACACAAAATGCGGATTCTAATTTAAAACTGAAAGGGTTTAATAAAAAAGGGTGGAATGGGAAAATGAAAATAAAACCCCAACTAAATGTATACTGAAAAAAAAGGGATTTTTGCCCTAAAAAGAGACCTCATTACTAAAAAAGATTGTTCCTAATAAATTCGGGGCTCCCCAATTCCAGGAAATATTAAAAGAAAACTTTTAAAATAAAAAAGCTATTGCAGTGCAATGTTACACAAAGTTTTGGGAATTTAAACCAGTATTCTTTATAGACTGTCGTGTTCCCCCACGGCCCCCCCCCTGCCCCCCCCCGTCTTTACAGGTAGATGCCCCTTTTAAAAAATTCTTCCCTAACTACTAAAATTTTCCCAATCCTAACAACAATTTGAAAGGTCAAGCTAAACAGTGAGCTTTCTCTGTAAGAAATATTTTTAATTTCGCGGGCTGTTTGGCACAGCAAGGCCCCCTCCAAATTCCTAGAGACGCTGAAACACGGGGCTAAACAAAATGCGTTCTATTAAAACGAGGTAAATTGATTTTTCCGCCAATCCAAACCATACACCCCCCCAGTCATGACGTCGCACAAAAACATCTACCCTGTTATTCTGAAGCGTTTCCCCCCGCCAAAATACAAACGCCGAAAAGGCGTGTTTAATAAGATGCACAGATTTTAACCCTAAATTATCCATACCCAAAAAATTTCGAAACAAAAAAATGTGCCGATTTCAACTTTGTCGTAAAAATCGCTCACACTATTTATGATCTTTTGTTCATGTTTATGCTTCCCCAAAGGGAAAGGGGGATTGTAGGGGCTGGCTCAAAGTGTTACAATTTGTATTTTTCGGGCGGGGTGCTAGGCGATTCATCGTGTGAGAGGAGAGCTTCAGGAAAAAGCAAGCAGCCTAAGTTTCCCGGGTTTCATACTTTACATTTGGCGAAAAGGGATTGAATCCGGATTTACCACTAGGGGACCTTTGATGTTTGGGGAGACCCCTATCTGTCACAGCGGGGGGCAAGTAAAAAAGGACCCAAGTTCATGTTCAGCCACGGAGTACTGCCCCTGCCAAAGAGAGCCATGCGCTGCATCTAGCTGGCCAAAATCCAGGACATTTTTTAAAACCCCGGGGGAAAACAGCGAGGATTTCAGATTATAACAAATGAACAGACTGAGGAGGACTTTGACCAAAAAAATTTTTTTCCATTAAAGTTCATTTAGACCTGCACAAAAAGGGGGAGAAACCATTGACCTTTTGTACTAATTTGAAGTACTTCAAAGTTTGTGATTTTGGGACGTAACAGGGGAGTAATGGGAATGGTTTTGAGAAGTTTTGCTCACCCAAAAAAGGTTTATTGAAGAACCAAGCTCAACGGTTTATCGCAAAATTGAAAGGGAATTGAAGTGTCTGACGCGGGCCCTGCACTTGAAAACAAAAGACTCGCATCAATGCAATATCCAGAACTACCTAAAATAGGAACCCGGGGAATACAAGAGAAAGGATTGTGTCGTAACCTGTAGAAAATGGGCAGGGGGGCCCAGAATCAAACTGTCTGTGGTGCGGATAAAACATGCTTTATATGTAAGAGGGGGCTTTTTGCACTGTGTGTAAAATGAAAACCACGGGTAAAACCCAAAAGGTTACATGCAAATAAATGATAGCTGCAGAAAAGAATCGTTTGTGAATAATATACCGCTGACTCACAGCAAGCTGGGGCAATAACCCCTTAAATTTGGGGAACAATTCACAGTACGATTGATTCTGGGCTACCTGCAAAAGTTATGGACTTAGCTTCTTGGGAAAACTCTAAAAAAGCAGAGAAAAAACACCTTAAAATTTTCAAAACCATAAATGGAACACTAGGCTCTAGTACTCCACACAATAAAGGCAAGGAAAACTTCTTCCAAATCAGGGGGCAGACTCCATTGGGGACTAATTTATTGTGGAGGCACAGGATCCCCTCTGCTAGGCCCCAGAACGTTGGAAAGGGATACTAAAGATTGGGGCTTGATGCAGACAGTGCAAATTGAACATGTTGTCTCCTATTTTTTCACTGAAAGAGGAATTTAAAACTCGTTCTTTGGGGGTTTAAAAATTAAAAAAATTTTCATTAAAGCTTCACATGACCCAATTTTAAAACCTATTGCACAACCGATGCGTACTTCCTTTTTAAACATAGATCACTGTGAGAACAACTTCAGAACACTGGGAAATTGAATCAGAAACATGGGAAGGGCCCCCCCCTGAGTATTTCCCTTAGTTGTTGTACCAAAAGGGGAAATGAATTCGGATCTGTGTGGACATGAACTGCAACCAAGCTGACTCAACAAAGAAACCAATACCCACAATTGAAGATGTTCTAATAGATAATGGGGGAAGTGTCTTCACAAAATTTGGTTTTAAATGGGGGTTTCATCAAATTGAATTTACCCCGCATCTAAATCTTACAACATTGCAACCCAAAGGCTTTTAGGACAGAGACGATTTTGGGGGATCCTCACACCCAGGCCCACAAAAGTGATTTAGCAAAGTGGTTTTCAGGGTTAAAGGGACACATAATTTTCTGATATTAATTGTTGGGGGGGAACAACAGAGCACCCGAACGTCTCCGGCAGTCTGAACGCTTTCGGTGAAAGGGCTGACTTTTTTAAAGAATGAAGGGCAAATTTCAAAAAGAATAAGATGACTTTCTGGGGCCCGTCTGTCCGACAAGGGATTGGTCCCCGGGGGAACATAAATCAAAGCTGGTTGATGCCGAAAACCCCGAAAAAACCCCAGAAGTGCGAAACTTCTTGGGTTAGTAACTACGTGTAAAGTTTTTTTCAGATAGGCGCTGCAGCGAACCCCTGAGACATGCTAACCCCAAACAACCCTTGGAAGTGGGGGGTTTTTTGAACAAAAAGCATTTAATGAACAAAAAGGGGGCACCCGTGCCACAACTTTACAATTTTAACCCACCCCCACAAAAATCAAATTATTGTCGTCCCCCGCCCTGTATTTAGGGGCCACTAGTACAAAAAGGGAACCAAGGGGGACTACAGACCCATTCAGTATGCAAGCAATCCTTACTGAGTGGAAAGACGGTATTTCAGACTGAGATAGAGGCTTTGGTGTTTTTGGGGATTGAAAGGTTTTTCCCCACCCATCTCTATGGGTTTATTTTGACATTGTAACAACACAACCACTGGAGGGATTTTTCCCGATCAAAACCCAGCCAGAATTGAGAAGGTTTCTTCGTGTGCCATACGATTTTAAAATGCAATACAGGCCTGACCACTAATCAAAGACCACTTCCAATTGCCCAGTTTTCAGGACCCTGTCAAAACTTAGCAAAGAGTACATACTTTTGTTGTTGCGAAAACCATTCCCCAACATTGACACCAAAGGGAGGGGGAACAATTGTCATCAGTGGACCCCGAAATTAAACGTTGAGAAAATGTATCAGACATAGACGTGGAAAGATTGTGGCCCCCAAACCCCAGAGTAAACATGAACTGAGTATTGGGTGGGCAATTTGTTCAGGGGGAAAACGAGTGATGCCTAGAGAATACAAAGCAAAATTTTTAAATTAGCCAGAGGGCCACCAAGGTATTGTGCGAACCAAACAACGATTACGTGAGAAAGTTTGGGGGCCAGGGAACGACAAGGATTGGGGCGTATGGTTTCTTTAGTCAAGCCGTCAACTGTGGGGAGCAAACCGACCAAACATAAACTACTGTTTCCTAAGGGACCATGGGGAAAATCTCTATTTACTGGTGACATCCCTCCTCGCGCAAAGTGTGTAAAAGAACACAGGGCAACTTAGGCTGCTTTCTTATTCCCTAAGCTCTCACTCAAACTGAATTACTCCTCCCCGCACCCAGCCAGATATATACAATTTTAACACTTTGCGCCAGCACACGAAGAGGGAGGGGGGGGAAGAGGGAGGAGAAAAGGCAGACAAAAAACACGCCCCTAATTCAAAAACCCTATAGCCAGACACACGAGGTAGGCGAAAGCTTGTAAAAAAAACTCCTCAAAACCCCTTTCTGCAATGCAGGGGGGGTTTATTCACTTATCTTTCTGGATAAAACAGAACTGGCGTCCCAAATGAAAAATGATAAAGAATGTTTTTTATCGAAGACCATTTCGTCCACGTGCCTTCATCTTTTTCAGGGATTAGCATGAAATCTCTTCCGCTAAAATAAATAACTTCTTTAACTTATTTTTTGGGAAAACCCCAAACCACGTCTTTAAAAAAAAAAAAAAAAACCCTATGTTTCCTTTTTAAAGTTCTTTTTCTTGATGTGCACCGCTATATTGGGTTGTGTATTATATTAGCAAACCCGCGTGCACCTAGGGTAATTTTTTTTCAAAAAATTTTTGGGGATTTGCAGGGCCCAAATGCTTTTCCAACACGTCTTTTATCCTATCCTATTGCTGTTCTTCTGCTATCTTCCATGGGAAAAAAAACTCCTTGGATTATCCTGCAGCAGCCCCCCTCATCCGTTAAAATTTTATAAGGCAACAGGGGGTTTTGCTTTATTAAAGGGGGTTTTCTCACTACAAGGGTTGCTGCTTTTTTTGTTAAAGATCTGCAAAAAAAAGCACTTTTCAATTATTGTCCTTAACAGGCCACCTATTTCCAGATATCCCCCTTTTTATGGGCTGCATGAGCTCCTCAGGTCCTATGCTACAGAACTGTTTGATCTCTCCTGATAGGCTGCCAGCATGGGGGTTGCTATGCTACAGACCTGTTTACTCTCCTGATAGGCTCCCGCGCGGTTGCTATAGCTACAGACCTGTTCTCTCTCCCTGATAGGCTGCCAGCGCGGTCGCTATAGCTAAGACCGTTTCCCTCCCCCTGATAGGCTGCCCGTAGGTTGCTTAGCTACAGACCCCGGTCCTCAGCACTCCCCCACTGCAGCCGTTAGTCAGTAAATATTGAATTTTAAAAATTAAACCGTGAAAAAAGGGCTGAGGGGAACATGAATCAATGTAGTGAGACAAACCCCTTTATCCCAACCCCCAAAGGATAATATTTAACATATAAAAATAAAATCCAATAAGGAAATTCTTTTATTGTACTATGGGCTGTCCTTGTCTCCACCTCCTTTGATTTTTGCGAAACCCCTTTCTGACGTTTATTTTTCCATCTACATAGACATATGAGGACTTTTATTTTGAGGAACAAGATGTACTTTTTAATGGTTTCATTGACCATCCCTTAGAATGTACTGGGAAACCGAAAAAAATTGTAAGTGAGGTGAAATGTGAACAAAAACATATTTGCGCCATGTTTGCGGGGATTTTATTTTTAGGCCCTGTTCACACGGTGGGTTTGGCCACGGTTATGGCAGCGGGTTCCGACGCAGTTTCCGCGGCCATAACCGCGGCCAAATCGCGCCTAGTTTATTAACATGGTTTCCTATGGGAAACCGCATTAATATTCACACGTCACGGGTTTGGCCGCACGTGTGGAGAACTCTCCTTTAAATTCTTGACAGGGAGTGCTCTGCCACGCCCCACTCGTGCAGAGACCATGCCCAGCGCCCGCGCCGCAAACCCACATCGGGAGACGCGCGGGCGCTCACACGGCGAAACCCGCGGCCAAAACCGCCGTGTGAACGGGGCCTTACAGCGTTCACTCTTTGGTATAAATGATGTGTTCTATATATTCTGCAGGTCGATACAATTCCAGTGATACCAAATATGTAAGGTTTTCATTATGTTTTACTACTGTTAAAGAACGGGGAATATCTCTCCGTGGGGAGAGCCACCATTAAATTGGTCGGTGTGAGGATTTACTCGCCATTCAGACCTCACTGACTGTTTTGCACAAAGCAAAGGCTTATGGGAAAAGAGCTGAGGAGCTCCACAGCGCCCTCTATTGGATGTAGTCATCCTCCGCTCACATGTAGCTCTCAGGAGCCTTGCAGAGTGAAAGGGATTTAAACCAAACCAGTTAAGTTCATCTACAGTACTGTTAAAAAAAATCCAAATCTTCTCCAATTCTTAAATTTGCACTGCAGCGTCATTTTCTGCTGCCAGTGACATTTTACCACCCATGGATCTGAGTGATGGAGCCTTGTTTACGGGCTGACGTTTAGTTTTAGTTTGGGATAGATGCAACTTTTTGATCACTTTGTATTCCAATTTTCAGGGAACGAGAAATGACCCAAAAAAATGTTGGCGTTTGGAATTTTTTTCCTTCTGTAGTGTTCAGGGTACGGGAAGTTGTATTTTAACAAATCGGACTTTCATGGACGCAGCGATGCCAAATAAGTGGAACGTTTTATTTTTATTTTCTTATTTATAAAATGGCAAAAGGGGGGGGGGGTGATTCAAATTTAATATTTTTTTATACATTTTTAAACTTTTAAACATTTGTTTTTACAGTATTTTTTTTTACTTTAACATTAAGCTCCCTAGGTTACTTGACCCCTAGGGGGTTTGATTGTCAGTACACCCTTCTGCATTGTATAAACTATGTAGAAGGTTGTTCAAAGATGGCGGTTCAAGTATTTCCTGACTGGGGCAGGAAGAAATAGAAATGAATACATGGCAGCTATGAAAGTCTTCATAAGGCCCCCACCAGCTATGTTAACAGATCAGCATCCCGCGATCTTGACGTGGGGGCTGCCAATCGAAGTGAGTAATGGTGCATGGGACTGTTCCTCATTCATTTAGACGCCGCATCTAAGGGGCCAAACAGCAGGGAACGGAGCCGGCTCCATTTCCTGCTGTTAGCGATAGGTGTCAGCTGCAATTAACAGGTTGAACCCGCCTCCTACTTAGTGGACTTACCAAGTAAGCTCACACATGGACTTACCAGCACCAGGACGTACCCATACATTCTGTCTTGGTAGGGGATTATTGGGTTGTCTCACCATAGACACTGATGGCATATTGATAGAAAATGCCATCAATGTCTGATAGGTGTGGGTCCCACCTGTGGATTTTGATTTTAACTATCCATGCAAAGAAATCTTGAAATATTACTACTTGTTACCTGAAGCTCACTTGTCAGCTTTGCTGTGTAGACTGGAACAAGTTCAGAGGAGGATACGTTTTAATGACAGCTCTATTACATTGCTGGATGCCTAGATAAGGCAGGAAAGTATGCACTTGTGCTCCTCAAATAGGGACCTCTTTGGTTAAACATGGGTTTGATCAAACTTGTAAAAAAAAAATTCTCTGTAACCCTATACCTGACCATAACTGTAACCATACCCTTAAGTTAGGGTTAGACTTGTTTAAGGGAGTTTATTTACCAGTCCAGTGATCTAATGCACCTTTTGCAGCCTAACTTTCGATCCCATGTCACTTAATTATAATACCATTGGTCCTTTGTAAAAGCACAATAGGCTGACACTACCTGTTCCTTGCAGCTCACATGTTAGCTTTACCATGTAGACTGGGACAAGTTCAGCAGAGGACATAGTTTTATGATGACTCTGCTGAAGACCTATATAAGACCTATATGGTTCACAAGACCCAACTTGGTAATTTTACTTTTTTTCTCTAACCATATCCTAATCCCTAACCATAATTGTAACCCTAAATTGGGGCTAGACTTGTATAAGAGGTTATAGGGGGTGAATCTACTACTCTGGCAATGCAATGTTCCAATTGCAGCCTAACTTTCGGTCCCGTGTCACTTCCAGTTACCATAACGTTGGGTCTATGTTGAGTCACAATAGGCTGACACTACCTGTTTCCTGCAGCTTACTTGTCAGCTTTGCTGTATAGACTGGGACTAGTACAGCAGTGCACATGGGTTCTATGATAGATCTATTGTACTGCTGGAAACCTACATAAGGCAGAAAGGTATCTAGTAGTTTTGCTTGAATGAGGTCCTGTTCTGTGTAACACAGATTCGGCTGAACTTGTAAAGTTAGGGCAAGAGGTTTAAAGGAGTTGTCTCATTAAAAGGTTTCAGCCTCTGTCTGTGAATGGGAGTTGAATTGAGGGGCGTGCTAGCTTGTCTGCCTCTTCTCCTCCCTCTTCCCCCCTCCCCTCAGCACACAGGCAGCTATCCGCCCATAACTTCTATACAGCAAGGGGGGGGCAGGGGGATTGCTGCCAGAGTTAACCCTGTGTGTGCCTGCCTAGAGAGGTCTATGATTGCTAATAGCAGAGGGGATGCAAGTGTTCCTATACCCTCTGCTTAGCTTACATATCTCCACATCTCCAGCAACAAACAGACCCTGTCAGAACAGACAAGAGTAACAAGAGAGTTAGATCGGCACCAGGGGGATTGCACTTCAGAACGCTTTCCCTTTAATGTCCACTGTAATGAGGATACTCCGTGCAACTATTCAACTTGTGTGGCGGTGCTCAGCCAGACAGAAGAAGCCATAAATCCACATGAAGTAAGAGAGATAAGGCGGCACTCACCAATCACCATTAACTTCTTTAATCCAGTATAAGCAGCATAAAATCACGGATGGATGGTCACAAGAATGCCGACGACCGTTTCACACTATGCAGCGCTTTGTCAAGGCTTCACAAAGCGCTTACTTCATATAGTATTGTTGTGGATGGGAACAAAGGTTATATATGTGTGATCCTTTGTGTCTCTATTTTAATGTATTAGTTAGTATATACTTCACATATACATATATATACTGTATATATTATATACATAATAGGCACATACTTATATAGTACAGCATGTAAAAGCTGTATGTATATCTTTTGTCATTAATGTGTTAAACAAAATGGCCGCCTGTAATAGTTTGTATAGATCGTCGTGTAATCCAAGATGGCGCCTAGTCAGAAGTTACACCCTGTGTTCAGACATTCCTGAAGCTGTGAGGAGTGGTCCATAGATAAGGACGTGCCAATAGACCCTCACAGACAGCTACATGTGATGCCTTCTTATCTACTCATTTGCAAAGAGGTATAAAAAAACACCATTTTGTGAATAAAATCAGAAAGCACTTTCACAGCAACAGGGCATGTTGTGATTTGTTTTCTCGGTCCCTTTGTTATTTTT
>JAODAL010025185.1:0-59129 GCA_025379985.1 Phyllomedusa bahiana
GGCCCGCAAAAGGAAGGGACCTTTCTCGTCCCCTACTCCAGTCTACCCCCTTTTGCTCCTTACCCCTGCTTTTTGCCCATGTCCAGAAATATAAAAAATTTAAAGGTATGGAATAGTTTTGGGGAAATTTTTTTTAAAAGCGGGGAAATCACAGCTTTTCCAAAACCTCTATCAAAACAAAATTGTGGATTCAAATTTTAAAGCAAGGTGTCTATAACAAATCTGGATGGGCAAAAATTCCCAAAAAAAAAAGTTCGTTATGTTTTGGTATAATAAAAGGTTTTTGAATTTTTAATTCACCGTGGTGTATAGAATTTTGTTTTTAAAAATTTACGTAGATGTGCGTCAATGCAGTTGGGTGGCAAAAGTAAAAAAAAAAGTAAAAGTTATGTTTTGATAATAAAGTATTTTTTGCACCTTTCAATTCACTTTTTGAAAATAGAATTGCTGTTTTTTTGATTTACGTGATGGGTCAATGAACAGTATGGGTGGCAAAAAACAAAAAAACCCTAACTGTTAGTTTTGATAAATAAACTTTTTTTTTGCACCTTTCAATTACGTGGTGAATAAGAATTGCTGTTTTAAGATTTTTTAGATGTTTCGTCAATGAACAGTACTGGGGGCCAAAGCAAAAAAAAAAACGTAAGTTATGTTTTGTATAATAAAACGTATTTTTTGCACCTTTCAAATTTACTGTGGGAAAATAGAATTGTGTTTTAAGATTTACGTAGATGCTGGTAATGACAGTTGGGTTGCGAAAAAGTCAAAAAACACGAATGTTTGTTTTGAAAATAAACGTTTTTTTTTGACCTTTCAATTCACTTGGGGAATTTAGAATTTGTTTTAAATTTCGTAGATGCTGGTCAAGAACGTACTGGGGCCAAAAATCAAAAAACACGTAAAGTTATGTTTTTTAAAAATTTTTTAACGTATTTTTTTCCCTTTTTTCATTTTTCCTGGGTGAAAATAGAATTGGTTTTAAGATTTACGAGATGCTGCGTAATGAAAGTACTGGTGGCAAAAGTCAAAAAAACGTAAAAAGTTATGTTTTGTTAAAAAAGTATTTTTTGCACCTTTTAATTTTCCTGTGGTGAAATAGGGAAATTTCTGTTTTAAGATTTAGAGATGCTGCGTCAAAGAACAGTATGGGTGCGCAAAAGTCAAAAAAACGTAACTGTTATGTTTTATTAAAAACTGTATTTTTTGCACATTTCAATTATGCCTGTGGTGAATAATAGGATTTGCGTTTTAAGATTTACGTAGATGCTGCGTGCAATGAACAGTATGGGTGCTGCAAAAGTTAAAAAACCACTAAACTGTTATGTTTTCGTGTAATACACGGTATTTTTTGCCCTTTCAATTCACTACTGAATGATAGATACTTGCTGTTTTAGATTTTAGAGTAGATGCTGCGCTCAATGAACAGACGTACCTGGGTGTGCAGCAAACAGTCAAAACACGTTAACATGTTATGTTTTGATATAATTAAACTGTATTTTCTTTTGCACTTCAATCAACCTCGATGGTGAATATAGATTCTGCTGTTGTAAGATTAGTAGTATGCTGGTCTATGAACTGTAAGGGTGAATCACAATGTCGAAAAAAACAGGTAATGTTATGTTTTGATAATAATAAATTGTTTTTTTGACACCATTTCAATTCACCTGTGGTGAATATGATGAATTGCCTGTTTTAAGTTTACGTAGATGCTGCGTTCAATTCGAAACAGTATGGGTGGCAAGTCAAAAACACGTAAAAGCTTGTTATTGTTTTCGTTATAATACACCCGGTATTTTTAGAGCCTTTCATTCTCACCTGTGATATATAGAATATGCTGTTTAATTGATTTACGTAGATGCTGCGTAAAGAACAGTAATGGGTGCGCTCAAAAGTTCAAAAAACAAGGTCACTGTTATCTTTTTGATATAAAAAACTGTATTTTTTGCACACTTTCATTCACTGTGGTGAAATAATAGAATTGCTGTTTTAATGGATTTAAGTAGATGGCTGTCGGTCAACTGAACATATGGGAGGCACAAAAGTCAAAAAACACGTATTACCTGTTCTGTTTAGATTATATTAAAATCATATCTCTTTTGCACCTTTCAATTTATCCAGTCGTGAGATTAGTAATGGATGTCTTTTTTTAGATTTACGTAGTGATGCCGTAATGAACAGGTATGGGATGCGCGCAAAATTCACAACAAAGACATGATAAACTGTTTGGTTTTCGTAGGAAGATAACATGGTTTATTTTTTGAACCTTTCACATCACCTGTGAATATAGAATTGCTGTTTTAATGATTTACGTATGATGCTGCGTCTACATGAACAGTATCTGGGAGCGCAAGAAAGTCGATAAACACGTAAATGTTATGTTTTGATATAATAAACTGAAATTGTTTTTGCACTTTTTGCTAACATTCTACTGTGGGTGAATTTAGGAATGCTGTTTTTAAGAATTACGTTGATGCGCTGCGTCTATATGAACTGTACTGGGAGCACAAAAGTCAAAAAACACGTAACAGCTTAATGTTGTGATTTAATGGGGATTAAATGTAGATTTTTTGCCTTTCATTCAATAGAGTGGTGAATTATAGATTGCTGTTTTAAGATTTTACGTAGATCGCATGCGTCATGAAAGACAGTCTGGGTGCGCAAAAGTCAAAATAAAACAAGTACACTGGGTTTCGTTCTTTGATATCAATAAAGCCTGTTTTTTGCACTCTTCTCAATTTCACTCTGTGGAGAATATAGAATTTGGGCTGTTTTTCTTTTTCAAGATTTACTGTAGATGCTGCGTCACTTGACATCAGTCAGTTGGATGTGCGAAATGTCGATAAACAGTAAAGCTTGTACTGTTTTGATATACATAAACTGTATTTTTTTGCACTTTTCAGAAACCCCTGTGAGTGAATATAGCAAAAGACTGTTTAATGATTTTACATAGATGTGCGTCCCAAAAGAAACAGTCTGGGTGCAAAAGTCAAAAGACGTATCTGTTAAGTTTCGTATACATAACGGTGATTTATTTTGCACCTTTCATTTCAAAGTGCGTGAAAATATAGATGCTGTTGTACAGATTTACGATCAAGATGCTGCTTGTCAATGAACATTACTGGTGCCTCAAAAGTCAAACAACACGTCCTGTTTCTGATTTTTACGAACATCCGGTATTTGTGTGGCAACAAAACAACTGTCTGTGGCTGAGTGCTGATACAAGATTGCTGGATTGTAATTTAAAGTGCAAGGTCTGAAATATAAACAGTCACAGGTGTATTGGGTCAAAATTCGAACACCTATTCTGAATGTATACTAGATATAAATATGGAGTTTTGCAGCATAAAACAAAGAGAGACACTGCAGTTACTAGAAACGGTATGTTTATCCATATAAGTCAAAGGCTACTGCGAAAATATCCAGGAAAACTTAATAGCGCAAGACTGTTAAATAAAATGAGATTTTCCACTACAACTATCAACACTAAGTCTTGGTGGAACTTTTTATCCAAATGGTTCTTTATCAGATAGAGCTGTGTATGTCTAGGTGTTCGAGCGGGGGCCCACACCTCCCTCCGCGTGACTCTTTACACAGGTACGATTGCTGATTTAAAAAATTCTCTAGCCTAGACTACATAAAAACTGTTAAAACTCTGAACACTAACTAAATTTGGAAGGTATCACAGTACGTGACGTGCAGCGTTTTCTCTGTGCAGATAATAGACTAATTGTCGCTGCAGCTGTGTGGCACAGGCAGAAGCGACTTCCTTTTAGCCTATGTGACGCCTGCGAGACATGATGGCTGAAACAGGAACCGCTGTTTCTATTGATAAAGACGATGGTCGCCTGTGATTTTTCACGCGCCCAATCGACAAGCATTACACATCCCGTCATGACGTACGCCACACACATCTCACCTGATCTATTCTTATAATTTGCATTTGTTGGCCTCGCAAAAATTACAGGCAAAGCGCGAAAAAGGCGCGATCTTAATAGATTGATGATCGATTTTAAGCCTTAATTATACGAATGATTCGGGAGAATTCTCGATCACCATAAAACCCTTGCCGATTTAAATTGTCGATTAAAATCGTCTCTAACACTACTTGATACGGTGGGTGTAGTGGATCCACTGGGCACTGCTAAAGCGATGGTGAAGGTGCCAAACACGCCAGGGGAGCGGGAGGGTCCTAAGTGGGTCGCCGGTATTCAACCAGAGCCAGCCGCCATGGCGGATGGACCATTGACGCGCGGTGAGAACTTCAAACTAGGTGGCTACACGTGTGTGACTTGTCTGTTGCGGAGTATGAGGGTGCAATGCGGGTACAGAATCGTCAGACGAACTCGTAGCAGTGGGAATAGGCCGAGAAGGTCAGGGCAGGCAGCCGAAGGTTCGTGTGTCGAAGGACATGCGCAAACAGGATGTTATCACAGAGAAGCACTAACAGGATTCTTGAAAGGTTCCTGCCATAGGTACAGGCTTAATGGATTCGGCAAGAGCATTCCTGGAGCTGTGGAGCAAAATATATAGGGTCATAGCGGTCCGGACAATCAAACCAATTACCCGGTGTTTTAGGCCCCACTTTTATAGGCCCTCAGTCGCAGGCCGCGCGGGCTGGTCCATAGGAAGTCGGGTAGATGCACGCGCTTCGGCAGGAGCCTCCGAGCGAGGAATCAGGAAGAGCGGATGTTTAGCGGTAAGTATTGTCGCGACCGCGGCTCGCCATCGTCCGGACAGCTCTGGAGACCAACCGCTGGCACGCGACTGCGGCTGGTGGACCCGTGACGGTACCCCCACCCTCTCCCCTGTGGCACATCCCTCCATCCCTCTCGGCTGGAGAACCTTCTGAAGGTAGTTTCTGGGTCCATATAGTTGGTCTCCGGCATCCAGGATCTTTCTTCTGGCTAAACCCTTTCCAGTCGATAAGGATATAATGCTTCCCTTGGTTTTTGTTGTCTTCTTGTCAGTAAATTACCTTAAGTACGGCGAAGACTTTCGCCGATAGATGAGTATCAGCCACCGGGAGACGGGGCGCCACTTATGAGTATAACCGTTTTTAAGACGAAGGTCTCACTTTGAGCAGAGAGACATGGAAGGAGTTCTGGATGCGCATAGTTGGGAGGGAGCGGTAGCTATGTAGGCTACGGATTATATACATCGTTCCAGGAACACAAATGAAGCTCAGGTAACGAGAGACTCCTACTGTGTAGGCTGGGGATTTTCAGACGGGACATTCTTTTAAGATTAGCCAGTCTTTGATCCAGGAGCTAACAGAAGGGGAGAGAGGCTTCTTCCTACTTTGTGTGGCCTATTACTTCCATCATGCAGTGTAGAAGAGTACATACAGCACTGATCTTCCAAATGGCCTTTAGTTCTTAGTACAAACTAAATCCATGGGCGGGACAAGGTTTTAAGCCGATGATGTGGAGGGGGCAGGGCACTAGGGATGTTAGTCCATACAACTACAAAGAAGTAGGGTGAGGCAAGATCGATCAGAACAGGGAGTTGTAAGAGGAATTCTTGCCCAGGGGCAACAAGCTCGGACCCAGTCGTCTTTCGAGCCGACACAAAGTTAGAGATAATTCCCCAGGATCTGGTTGACCCGTTCTACCTGCATATAGACTGTGGATTGGTTCTGATGAAGGAAAAGTCCAAATTTTACCTTCAAACTGGGGCAAGAGGGACTGGTAGAATTGGCAATGAAATGTATCCTATTCGATACAAAATGTCGTGGAAGACATGCAGGCGAATTATATGTTGACAAAAACAGAGAGAGGCAAGGAGAGAGGGCAACCTGAGGTAGTGGAACGAAATGTGACATTTTTGATGAAAAAGTCCGTGACAGGAACTTCTGACTGCTATTGCCAGCAGGAGAAGGGAGGAAGGGTTTTGTGAAAAATCATGGCGTTATGTGAGACCACGGCGCATGCGGCCCGTTGAGGTATGCAAGGTTCTGTGGTGAGTATAGATCTGTCAAAGGATGCCGAGATCCATCAGAGATGACCGCCACTTCTCCAGGGCAAGCTTAATGGCTAAGAGCTCTAGGAAGGTCCCAAATCATGTAGTTCTTCTTGACGTGTAGCCAAAAAGTCTTGGCGTACGAAGAACACACGTGGATGTCTCTTGCCTTGGGATCTTGCAGAGTAAGCATGCTCCTGATCCTCGTGAAGTATCCAACCTCCAGGTAAAAGGTTCTGTCGGGATGCGATAAGACAGGAGCAGGCGAATGCCGTTTTATTTTAAGAGGGGGGGGCCGGGAGAATGCGTGATCAGCCGCTCTGGGGCCACAGCTCATTCGTGTTCGCCAGAGACTTCTTAGTCAGAGAACTCCACATAGAGCTCGCCAGAGTGAATGTGGGAGGATAATGGAGGTAGTGTTGAGTGAAGCTAAAGAATGCATCTGCGTTATAGGCCCGGAAGGCGAATGGACGAGAGGGTCACTGCAAAAAGGCGGACAAGTTTGCTGGGTATTTGGATTGTTCTCCTGTCCGAAATAATAGTAGCTAGAGGTTGAGCAGATGGTTTTGATGGTACCGGCACTTCTCTCAGCTACTGGCGTATAGATGTTCTTCTCGCGCAGACGTCTAAGGACCTGACGGACGATACAGACGGAGTGGGCCTTGCACGTCAGGTGAGAAGAGCCCAAAGTGTAATCCAGAGTCCACGATGGCACAGGTGTAACAAGATCCGAAGAAATCTCGTTAAGAATCCTCATGGGACTGACTGAGAGCATTCAGCAGGCTGAAGGGCACGTAACCAAATACTCGCAAAATGCCCGTGGCCGGTGTTTAAACGCGTATTCCACTCATCCCTCGTCTCGTTGTGGATAGAGGATGTAGGCCCCACCCACGGTCCAATTGAGCAGAATTCTCGTGCGTGCGAAAGCCCGATCGATAAGACGGTCCCGTTGATAAGCGCGCCCAGCGCGGTTGCGGTTCTTTCGAAGTGATCTTGCATTATAGCCTTCAGAGATAGTCAATGCTTAGGGGATGCGAGCGAGCACGTCTCCTTTCTCTCCTACAAAGAAAAATTCCTGCTGTCCGTGCGATGAGGCAGTGGATTACGGAATGAAGCCATTTGATGGTTTCTCCTGGATGTAGGCGACTGGCCTCGTTTCGGGCGCGATCTGACACACGGACATAGACATACCACGGCGGGTAGGACTCGTTATCCAGGAGCATGCAGGAACACCGGCTCTGTTCGGAAATTGGATGAGTCCTCAAGGGAGTTCTCCACTTACGGAAGCAAATGGCCCCAATGGCTTCTGTAGGGCGAAGGGTGAGGAGACAGTGGAAGACGAAGCTTCGAGTATCCATCCATATTGATATGAATCTAAAAGGTACACACTAATATTGTACTTTTAGGCTGGACATGCTATTTATATGATCGGTGATTAGAGCTAGCCTGATTTAGCGTTTCTATCTATGCGCATATCCGTGCTCATGAAATTCTGACTGTCGGGATGCAGGGATGTCATGTTAGGCGCAACCTTTTGCCACATTGTCGTATGCGTCCCCTAAATGAAGGGGGTTGCAGTGGGGCGCGGATGTGGGGGTTATGGGGGGCGGGAAGTGTCAAATGTCAAGAAAAAGTACGATGTTTGCTATACTGAGTGTGCAGGTCGGCAAAAGTGAGGCGCTTCAGCGCTTTACTTCTGTCGCACTGAGAGACATATAGTTTATGTGTTCTATCTTGAGGGAGAAGTCGAGCTTGGAGTGGGACGCATTTATTCGTAACCTGTGCCGTATTATTCTACACTAACAGCAGAACACAATTCTAAAATAAATGCAGTATGTCATAGAAGATATAAATATTTAAGCAAAGAAAATCCTGTCTGGCGGACCACAGGTCCATCAGCACCACCTGTTCTGTGTGATCACTTTTGTGTGTATATACTGACTTGCATTAACTGAGTTGAAAGAGGCCCAAATACATTTATCAAATTGTTGTTATGCAAATGTTTCAAGAAAAACATCTGGACTACCGAACTCAGCTGTGAGCTCGTATTTGATTAGTTAACATTAGTGTACTTTTCGCAAGACTTTGGAATACATTGTTATAGTGCGAGAATTTTTTTATAGGTTATTTTACTATATCTTGGCGATTAATGTGTTTGGATTACAATTTTACTTAATCTACAAAGTAAGTAGAATAAGTAAAATAATGCGGGAATGTATTTCCGATGCGCAATAATACGTGGCCACTCTGTGTAGACACGTATTGCACATGTAATCTCGGGGACGGATTTCAGTCACGGAAATACATTGCCCAATAGTTTCTATCGTTTACATAGTTTGCTTAAGAGGCGAAAAAAAAGACAGTACGTCCATCAGTTCTGCTGTTTTGTTGCTAAGTGTTGATCCAGAGGAGGAATAAACCATGGAGGTTGAGAAGCCATTTTAGAGGAAAAAATTCTTCACGACTATCCTCAACTTGGCAATCAGAAAAACTCCCATGGATCAATGACCCTTCTCCTAATCTAGAACTGAAAACTTTGGTCTATATATATTTTGCATCCGAAATGGCATCCAAACTTTTTAATGAATCTCTTAAGTTGAAATCAACCAAGACAAGTCCCCACTGAGTAGAATTCCCATTGTCTCATTCGGCTTTAAGTAAAGAATCACTATTCTAAGTTATATGTTAGAAGA
The DNA here is from genome assembly GCA_025379985.1 of Phyllomedusa bahiana. NCBI lineage: Eukaryota > Metazoa > Chordata > Amphibia > Anura > Hylidae > Phyllomedusa > Phyllomedusa bahiana. The sequence continues at coordinate 8,652 of JAODAL010025185.1, forward strand.
GTTTCGTTCTTCAAGACGTAGAGTATGCCCCTTGTTCTAGAATACACGGGTATAAATAAATCTTGGAGAGATCCTTTATATTGACCTTTGTGTAATTTAAACTATATTTAGTAGATGTCTCGGGAAAGCCGTCTTTTCTCCAACTTATTAACCCTATTTCTTTCGGGGTACTGTAGTCCACACAGTCCTATTTATTATTTTGTCGCAGACTTTGTACTGTGTAAGGATCTTACATGTCTTTTCCTGAGCACTGGTGCCCAAACTGTAAACCACAATATTCATGTGTTGTCTAAACCGTGAATTGTTAATGGGGAGAAAATGCTTCATCTGTGCCTCTATGCTTTTTAAAGCACCCATGAACATTTGCATTGGCAGCTGCTGTCTGACACCTGTGCTACAATAAGTTTACTGGTCAGCTAGGTAATCCCAAGTCCTTTTCATGTCACTTATTGCCAGGGCTTATTTGTCCATTTAACATTATAATAAATGTAACGGTTTTCTCTCTTCCCATGTGCATTACAGCTTGCAATTTATCAGTCGTTTAAACATAATCTGCATTTTGCCCTAGGCCTCCAAGTTATCCACCAATTTCCTTTGTAATAAACACATTATCCTCAATTGTGTTGATTACTTTGACAGAGACTGTAGGTATCGTCTGCAAAGAGTCCGATTTCTACTGTGTAGATCATTGTGTAAGAATCATTAATGAAAATGTTAAGATGATAGGCCACAATATGACCCTGGTGGTACCCACTATCTGTAAACCCAGCAATCCAGTCCGAGTACTGTACGTTAATTACACGCCCTTTGTTTTCTATCCATTGAGCCCAGTTCGCTTTCCCATTGCACACATTTTCACCCACAGACCAAGAATTTCATTTTATTTGAGCAGACCTTTTATCTGACACCGTACTCAAATGCTTTTGAAAATCTAGATTCTGACATTCAGAAGCCATCACCCGTTCCAGTTAGCATCTGACTTTCTATAAGTGTGATGAGTTTAGTCTGACAGGCCCGAATCCTTAAACTTTAACCCATGATGGAAATGGCGTTCTTCAAACTTTATTCTTCAGTGCGAATCATCCAGGATAGCATCCCTGAGAAAGCCTTCCAAACTTTTTCCCAAAAGAGGTCTTAAAGGCTTCCGTGCCTTAGTTTCTGGATCACTTTTTGACCGTTTTGAATATTGGCACATATTTGAATATGCGCCAATAGCTTTGGGACATACCCGTGTTAGTCTGTCATAACTATTACAGAATAAAAGAGGGCATATCATATTGATCCACTCACGCCTTAATCTTAAGACAGTGGGGGTGTGAATGCCATTCTGGACCTGGTGATTTGTGCTATTAATCTTCATGAGGCGGAGCTGCACTTCTTCTGGGTTAGACAAGGAGAACTTTAAAGTTGGTGTTTAACTCATCACCTATTGTTCTAATGGAAGCTCATTCTCTACACTGGTGTAAATACGAGTGCGAGACAAAAAAACAAAGATGTTAGTAAGAAGAATGAATGGATTTGGCAATTTAAATCGAAAGTACTCTTAAATTAAAACAGACATTCAAGTGCTATAACGCCAATTAAATCAATGTATTTGTATATTTACTATCCAATAAACATTAATGCAAAGCAAGTATTGTATCTCATTTATGAAAAAAATCTTCCAACTATAAAAATGTATTCCAAAGTCCGTGAAACGATATGTAGATTGTAAAATCAAATAAGCACTGATGGATGTTGTCAGATGTTTCGTAAACATTTTGAATAACAACCTATTTCAAGAATGTATCTGGGTGGCTTCAACTTTAACGCAATTCAGTATATACAACAAAAGGCAGACTGCTCAGTCCTTGCTGCGGGACTGTGAGTTCTCATAAGTCAGATTTCTATGAACCAGGGCATAGCTTTGGACGTATTTTAGGACGTAAATTACGTCTGTGGATTACTCGGCAAACTCTAGCCTAAATATAAGGAACCAAGTAGGCTTAGAATGGCTACCAAAGGGAAATCCGGAGTATTTACGGATGTAAATACGGAAGTGAATACGTAGCCGCGGATTTCCCCATTGTGTAGCCATTTCTAAGTATTTGTTTCATTATTTTAGACTGAGTTAGGGATGTATATAACGGACGTTAAAAATCGTCTGAAATACGTCAAGAACTAAGCCTGGTTTACGGTGAAGCATACGAAAATCCTGCTCTGGAGAAACCACAGGTCCACGTCGCCTGACAGTGTGTGATCTGTGGCTGGCTCTTGCTGTAATTATACCAGAATAGAATAAAAGGTGAAAGAAGTAAGCAAATACTATGAGATGTTTTATTAAAAGAAAACGCAAAACAAAATGTCACATTGTACAAAATCAGATTGGACTTTTTAATTGTAAAATTAGTTGACTTCTCTCCCTTTTTTAAGACCTTTACTAGCTGATATTTTTTTCTTTTGAGATCTTAGATATATTTGCTTTTATTTGAAATGATCAACTTTTTCTATATATTGCAATGGATTTTATTCAACTTTGATTTTTCACTTTATTCATTCATTCATCTGAAAGACAACTCTTTTTGCTATTCACTAACATGTTTAATGATTTTTCGCTTATTTCCAGCCTGTCTCGAATCGTAATACATGTTAGGCGCATTCCTTCTGCACCCAATTTCCGCAATGCGCCTCACACACTGGCGAGACGCAGGGAGCTTTACACCGCATGTATGAGCGCACCTCAGGCGCCGACATAAATGAGGCGCAGCTTTCACTAAAAATCACATGAAAACGGGCGCTCCGACGCGCCGATCTTCATACATGTCGCCCTTAGTGTTTCAGATGAAAATGGTGATATAGGGGAGGTTAAAGATAAAAACATAAAAAAAGACTTTACATTTATAAAGTTGAGTTTGAGCTCTAAAGGGGTTTTCAAGCTATAAAGATCATATCTGCAATGATGGGGACAGTAAAAATAAGCACCTTTGGAAATGGTTTGTATTACCTAAATCATTTAGTGTAGCAGCTATGAGCTAATCTGTGTGTTCTACATCTAAAACTGCAGCCTGGGGTTGGGCCATGCCCCTTTCCAGTGATTGGCTGCCTGATGTTTAGTTCAACCCCGTGGATGGGACATGCCCCCTGTGCTGTGATTGACTGTCTGTATTCTCTGTGCTTACTCACCTCTGAGCTGTGTCAAAGTGAAAGTGAAACCGAAGGCTCAGCTCTAATGTGAAGTATTTGAGCGATGCTATATTAACTCCCCTAACCATATAACACACATATAATACACTCTGCTAGACACAGTGACAAGATGTCACTTTCTGTAATATTAGGGGGCTGTACATATAAGTGTTTACACCAATGCAGGTCTTCTGGTTGCAAGGAGCTTGTGTAGCCTGGAAGGGAGGTGACAGCTCTTTTGTGACATCTTTTCCCTGCTCACAGAGAATGAGAGCTGCAGAGGGAGCAGGGACAGTGAGGGGGTAGGATGATGACACAGTGAGGGAAGAAATTCCCATTCGGAGGAGAGATCCGCCCATGGATTTGAAGCTGTAAGAGAGAGAAAGCTCAAGATGCCCGTGAAAGCCTGTGTGAGAAAACCCTTTAAGCCACTCTTCTTCAGAGTACTTTAATTTAGTTTCTGATATAATGTTTTCTGAATTCCTTTAGTCCCCTGACAAGACTTTAGAGGAAGTCAAAACACTTAAGTCCATTGTGTGGCAGGAAAGAGTTCTGGATGGGTTTGCCCTTATCGGGGTGGTTATCCCATGGTGAGGTCATAGCGTCATGTTAGAACCATGTAGGGTGCACATTGAGTCAGTACTGTAGTAGTCCCATGACCCATGGATTTGGCTAATTCACTGCACTGGACCACCAGAACATTAACTACCACTGCCAATTTATTTTGTGTAATATTTCATGACAATTGGCTTTGGATGCACAGTATATGTCATCATATAGTGGACAACGTTGATACCACTGATGAGTGATTTTTCGGCTTTATTTATATATTTGTAGAATTTCTTTGGATATGTTTAACTTTTATGATGTAGAGTCTACAGTCCATTTTCACTCTTTTAGAGTGACCAACTAGGTAACATCAGTTGTTGCTATCCAACTGGGAAAAGTACTGCGTTAAAAGAAGAGGCTTATACCGAGAAATACCAACAAAGCAAGGAAGTGAAAAGGAAATAGACTAAGAACAAAACTCATTATTAGAGCATGTGATATGCAACAGAGGAGATAAGTGTTTGTAGAAGTAGTAGAAGGAGCTATTCTAAGCTATTCTATGCTGTTTGAAAATTCTTTTTTTCTGTGCTCTCTTTCTCCACAATAAGGAACCCTTATTTTGTGTAAATGTGTTTTACTGATCCACATTACATTTCTGATGCATCTTGTTGACTGATCCCATCTGTTTGCCTGTTGATGGCTGTGAGCTTCTAACCACCTAACCTGCTGCAAGACCTCAGTCTGTGTGACTACTTTATCTATCTTCTTCTTTGGTTTTGCACTTGGATATGTCGTTGTTTGTGGAAACTTCTCTATCAACCTAAATGCTCCCTACAGCAAAGTCCAGATCCAGTTTAGCAAGTTTAGCTCTAAGCAATCAAGGGGATACCTATTAACTGTTAGGTAGGTCTTGTGTCAGCAAGTTATTAAGATCCCTTGATAAACTAAACTAAAGATTCACCTTTAAAAGCTATTTTAAATCATGTAGATTAGATAAATGCATTATAAGTATTATGAACAAAATTACTTCTTACCTGTGGGACCAAATGTAATAATAGAGCAGGGTAGATACTGTTAATCGAATTCCTTGCCCCTGCACTTAAAACGCTGTTGGCATTCTGGCTGAATGCAGGTGATGTTTATGTCTATTGTGTTCTGCATAGGGAGTATAGTATATGAGGTTAAGTGACTGCAGAGTTGGAAAATCACTTAAGACCCAATGGACATAAGTTGACATGATTATAATTTTGTCTGTAATGGGTATGGTTGTAGACTAGTGTTATTACAAGCCATGTCCAATTTTTTTCAGTCAGCAATGTTGAGTAACAAAAAGGCTAATGAGCATTTATGTGATTTTTATATTCCCCACAGAGACAAATATAACTGGCATCCATAAATGCAATATGCAGGCAAAAATGGAATATCGCTGTGAGTGGCTGAAATAGCAGTTTGTTTTTCTGTTTATATCTGTAATTATCCATCTATTTCTCAGATTCATATAATTTCATCTACTTGATTCCCTCTTGACCTTGTGCTTGTAACTGAATCCTGACATATGGCATGTGGCCCAGAAATATGAGGAAAATTGCTTATATTAGCGGCAAGCTGTATTTAGCTGAACAGCATTGATTCAATGTTAGGACTATACTAAAAGTTGCCTTGCTTTCCCATGTATTCTCTTTTCTGCTCAAATCCCTTGTCATTAAAACAGATGTTTGGATTATCGTTCTGTAAACTATGTCAGAATTTCAATCTCTAGTATCTGTTCATTATTCTCTGAGGGTGATATTACAAATGTTCTCATGCTCAGTTAATGCTTATAGTGTTGCTTTTTTCCCACAAATGTTCCAATAGCATATTATCGCTAATAAGGTTAAACAAAGCATTCCTCACTCTGGCTACTTCTGTAGCAGATAAACACATAGTAAATATCATAGTAAATATTTGTTAGTTGGAGGTTTTGGTAGTCAGCTCTATTTGTACCTATTTCTTTATAGCTTTAAATACCTGCATAGTTTGAACATAGATATATGATAGCCTGATGAAGCACTTCATTTTTATTTTGCAAAATGCATTGTTTCTATTCTTTTAAACCTCTTTAAAGACAAAGCAATTTTTTTCATTTTGTTCATCGCTGCATTACAAGAGTCATTGGGATGAAAAAGGAAACCACCTTCCTCTAAAACCACTTACTGTTCATGCAATGGTCACTATTCACTGTGGCAGGTTAAACATCTCGGATAGGAGGTAAGTCCACTCTTCGTCATTAGAGCAAGGTCCTGTCTGTCATCAGATACCTGAACCAATGCTCCATCCAGCACAGGATACCAGCTTATTTTTGTCCTTGCAACAAAAAAGGTATCGTGATCTTTAAAGAGTTAATAAACAGATGCATGTGAGCTATGTTTTGAGTCTTATATTTGGTGAGAGATGAGCATCGTTTTTGGTCTCTTTTTTCTGACCTTATGATCTATTTTATTGTTGCTTATTCCCCCTTTTGGAATACCCTTGTAGGAGCTTGAGACAGCAGCTGTCTCCACTTTTAAGTGCTAAAGAGAGTTGTAGCTCTTTTTGCATAACAAACTAAGGTGAGCAAAATTGACAAGATTATAACTTGTTGGTTTGAAACGTTAAAGGGGTTTAGCCACAATCTCATTTCATACCTCCTCTATCCAGCTCTACAGCTGTTTGTGCTCAGAAGGGGCGTGTGTGATTTGTTTGAATATCATATCATGTGACCCAGCGGGCTGACATCACCAGGCCCTTCCTATCTGTAGTCAAAGAAAGGTATGTTTTTGTAAAACATTTAGTAGCTGAGAGGTAAAGCTTTTGCCTTCAGGCACAAGGGTCCTAGATTTAAATCCCTCCAGGAACCAAACCTGTGTTTTTTTTTTTTCTCTTTATCAATGCACAAACCTGATTAAGGTTTCTTTTTTATTTATTTGCACTGTTTGACTAATTACTAAGGAGTACAGAGGACGGGAGTAGAATGACAGTACCTGGGGTTTGAACACTCAGTAGCTGCCTGACAGGAGAAGTGATGTCTGAGCATGTCTGACCAGGACTGAGGAGCTCTCAGCCCTGGTCGTATCCCCTGGAGATGAGCTGTAAACCAATGGATCACTAAAGAGCAGCTAAAACAAAAACAGTACAGAATTTTAATAATAATGAATGGTGAAAAAATTTTTTAAAATTTTTTTTTTGCAAGCTTCCCCATTTAATTTTTTCTTTATGGCAAAACCTCTTTTTAAAACACTTTTTGGCAACTTGTTGAACGGGGTGCGCCATTTAAATTTGGCATTAAAAAAAACTGTAGTAAATCTGTTTCAAAAGGTGTATAAATAGGTTTTTCCCTTCCAAAAAAATTTGGCACAAAAAAAACGGCGATGCAAAACTTTTTTTGGTGCACCCCAAAAAATTAAAGGGGATTTTGGGGGCGTTTTCACCCACATTCTTAAAGCAATTTTTTAGAAACTTTCCCGTCCCGCGCCCAAAGTTCAAAACAAAGTTGCCCTTTTTGCCTTTTTCCACTACTGAGCTCAAACAAAATGGCATCTGTCTAATGCGGTCTTTTACAAATCTTAAAATACCCCCAAATTTTTTGTAAAGTGGTACCAAAATTTTTTTAGGGTATAGGGAAAAACATTTCTGAAAAAAATTTTAAAAAATTTTCTTTTTAAATCATCATTTTTCTAGAAAAAAAAGTCACCCTATTTTTAGTTTTTCCCGTTTAACCAAAAATTATTTCAAAGCAATATCTGGTTAAGTTATCAAAATTATTCCCAAAATTTTTTGAAATTGGGTTTTGTTTGACTTTACTGTGCATTAAAGGGGGTTTTTTCGTTACAAAGATTTATGCTCAGATTTTTGGGGGCAGGGGAAAAAAAATGACTTTTTTCATTGGGTTGCATTAAACCCCTTTCCCTTGGGTTTGCAGATATGGCCCTTTTGAGAATCTGTGTTCCCATTTCGCTGTTGTGGTCGGGAAAGCCCCCTGGGTGGGTTCCCCCTTTCCCCAGACAAAGCCCCCTGCCTGTGATTGGGTGGCTGAATTTCATTAACCGTTGGGATAAAGCCTCAGACAGGAAAAAACCCCGGGCCCCGCCCCCCCGCGCTGTGATTTGGGTGCCTTCACAATTTTTGTTTTCCCTTTTCCTTCTTCCCCCCTGAGCTGTTTAAAATTTTATAGTTTAAACCAAATCTTTCTGGCTCTATGTAAATCTTCCCCCGCTCTAGGGTGATGATCTGGGGAAATTTTGGCTGTTTAAAGGGCTTTTTCCAAGAGGTTTTAATTTACCTCCCCCCAACACCAGTCCTTAAGCTGCTACTTTGAAAAGAGGGTGTTCTGTTCCTCAGATCTAATGCAAGCCCCGCCTCCTTATGACATCATCATCTGTAGTGTATAACATAAGGATTCAACACTGAGTCTGTGACAGCTGCTTGTGTAGTGCAGCGCTTAGGTGAACAGCTCTGCAAGACAGAGATTAGGAGTTCAAGCCCCATCAGTAGCTTTTTATTTTCTTTTATAAATTGTACACATATGTAAATATATGAAAATATATGTGTAGACATCTATAATTTTATTCATGTACACACACAAAGCTCCCCTATATAGTGTCCCATCCTCGCAGTAGTCACACCAGGCACTTCCAACATATGTGATACAATGCATATACTCTGGTGGATGAGACATGATATGGGGGGGAGCTATGTATGTGTATATATATCATTATAGAGATTGACATATATATTTTAGGTCTCTCTACATATGTGTAGAATTTAGGGGGGAAAAAAATATATACTCTGTGAGGGGACTAGAACTCCAAACCCCTTCGTTGTAAAAGCGACGCTCTAACGCTGCACCACGAGCCCAAGTCAGTTACAGGCTTACCACGGTTTTCTCTCAAAGCTGATTACTTCTTCCCCCTATTGTTTTCACTCACATGTCACTGACAGAGATCTTTACTTGAAGCTGACATTTGTCCTTGCAGTTGAGTAAAGATCTCTGCCTGTTGTCAGTACAATTTGGGTGAACACCACTAGAACAGAAGTTAAAGCTGCTGGCTTTCAGTGTCATTTGTGTCAAGAGATATAATAGGTGCTTGCTGCAGCTTGTGGAGCCTCAAGGCTGCAGACATAAGCAGGCAGGAGGCTACAGAGCTGTTATATTCAGACAACCTTCTGCATCCCCTGCTTTAAACAAAATGATGACGTCACAGTTCTTCAGTGAGTGAAGACACGCCTCCTGGGAGGAGAGACACACCTGCTGTGAGGAGAGACACGCCCCTGGATTTCAAACTCAATCTGAGAAAATTAGCTGAACAGCCCGAACAGCTCAAACGATAAAACTCCTTTAAGGTATCTGAAACCCTGAAGTTGATAAGGCTGTGTTACTTTTTGTGGAATAGTATTTTACACAGTGAGACCAGCTAGGTGCTCTATGGAAGCTCTATGAAGCACCCATTCAACTAGTGCAGGAATGCTCTTTTTCTGTGTTGGGTATTTTTCAAACTTAATACACGATAGGCACATTCTTTATGCGCCTAAGTTCCACAATGCGCATCATACACAGGCGAGGCGCAGGGAACTTTACACTGCATTTATGAGTGCACTTCGGGCGCCGACACACATCAGGCGCAGTTTTCACGCCTGTAAACAGGCGCTTTGATGCGCCTATCTTCATACATGTCACCCATATTGTTTGTAGTATGGACACAGCGGCGTAGCTAGAGACACATGGGCCCAGGTGCAAAACTTCAGCTTGGGACCCCCCTACCGCCAGACACCGTCTGTGGACCAACACTTTTCAACAACAGGTTCCCTACTTGATGTGATGGATGTCTGGCAGATGGATGGAAAATTAATTTCAATTGGGGCCAAAGTTCTGTTCTCTCTTGCATAAAAACATAAAAAATGTTGTGGGGTGAACAGGAAAAAAATGCAATTGTGCCTTTGTTTTATGAGTGTAGTTGTTGTTGGAGTTTATGCTAAACAGTTTATTGACTTATCTGTGTTCTGCGGGTCAAATGCTATACAAGTGCTATGTAGTGACAAATATCACCATAATGTTACTGACCAAACCAGTATAGCAAGATGAATAAAACCAATAACAACAATATACACGGACCAAAGAATACCCCATATATTACTACCATAAAGTGACTTTACTACCATAAAGTGACTAATATACTGAGCAAATCAGTATATCAAGACCATTAATACCAATAACAATAATATACAAGGACCAAATAATACCACCATACCCTGACCACATATCGCCAGCATAAAGAGACTTAATAAAACCATTGTACTGTTACTGAATATAAACCATTACATAAGATCAATATTACCACCATACAGTGACCATATACACTCACCGGCCACTTTATTAGGTACACCATGCTAGTAACGGGTTGGACCACCTATACATGGAGCAAATGTACCAGACGAATCATTATTATTAATAAAACTCCTACAAAACCAAGACCCAAAACAATATACTTAAGGAACATGTAATCCTGCAGCCTGACCAAACGCGACCACCGCATGTGACATCAGCTATACAAGGCTTGAAGACTATTTACTGCCATACAGTGACCATATAGAGGTAGATACTAGTGTGCATATTGTAGGTTCTGCAGAAATAACATCCACGCCACTTTATTAGGTACACCATGCTAGTAACGGGTTGGACCCCCTTTTGCCTTCATAGAAGCCTCAATTCTTCGTCGCATAGTCCACAAGGTGTTGCAACGATGCTCAATTGGTACCAAGGGGCCCAAAGAGTGCCAAGAAAATATTCCCCACACCATGACACCACCACCACCAGCCTGAACCGTTGATACAAGGCAGGATGGATCCATGCTTTCATGTTGTTGACGCCAAATTCTGACCCTACCATCCGAATGTCGCAGCAGAAATCGAGACTCATCAGACCAGGCAACGTTTTTCCAATCTTCTACTGTCCAATTTCTATGAGCTTGGGCAAATTGGAGCCTCAGTTTCCTGTTCTTAGCTGATAGGAGTGGCACCCGGTGTGGTCTTCTGCTGCTGTAGCCCATCTGCCTCAAAGTTCGCCGTACTGTGCGTTCAGAGATGCTCTTTCTGCCTACCTTGGTTTGAACGGGTGGCTATTTGAGTCACTGTTGCCTTTCTATCAGCTCGAACCAGTCTGCCCATTCTCCTTTGACCTCTGGCATCAACAAGGCATTTCCGCCCACAGGACTGCCGCTCACTGGATGTTTTTTCTTTTTGGACCATTCTCTGTAAACCCTAGAGATGGTTGTGCGTGAAAATCCCAGGAGATCAGCAGTTTCTGAAATACTCAGACCAGCCCTTCTGGCACCAACAACCATGCCACGTTCCAAGGCACTCAAATCACCTTTCTTCCCCATACTGATGCTCGGTTTGAACTGCAGGAGATTGTCTTGACCATGTCTACATGCCTAAATGCACTGAGTTGCCGCCATGTGATTGGCTGATTAGAAATTAAGTGTTAATGAGCAGTTGGACAGGTGTACCTAATAAAGTGGCCGGTGAGTGTAGTAGTAGATAGCAGTTGTACACAGGCTCTTCAGATATATAAGTGATTACAGGGCAGTTACATTTAGTGACTCACAGGTGACGTTGTTTCTCTTTTTTCTTTCTTCATCCAATCCAGACCCTCATGACGTCTTCTCCCGGCCACAACTCGTCCCTGCAGAATTTACCACAAAAACATGTTAGACACCAAACAGGGAAAGTTCCCCCAACCAACTAGAGTGCCTTCATTTGTGCCACCAGTAGGTAGGAACACACCCCCCCCCAGATTAGATAGGCAGATACAAAGACACATCTTTAAGGTAGGTTAGACCTTAAAAATTAGATAAGTGACAGGCTCTTCCTATTAAGTAGGTAAAGTCCCCCTTCAGTATAAGGCCCTTTCTAGTAGGTAGGTAAGTAGATTGGGCCACTTAGGGTAGGCAGTTAGGCCACTACTTTGGCAGGTAATAGGCCTCCAGTATACAGATAGGCAGGTAATTGGGCCCCCAGTATAAAGATAGGCAGGTAATTGGGCCCCCAATATAAATATAGGCAGGTAATTGGGCCCCCAGTATATAAATAGGCAGGTAACTGGGCCCCAAATTTATAGATAGGCAGGTAATATGACTAGTGTTGAGCGATTTTTATCGACAAAGTTGAAATCGGCAAGGTTTTTATGGTGATCGAAATTTCCAGATCATGCGATAATTAAGGTTAAAATCTGAGCATCATCTATTAAGATTGCGCCTTTTTCGGCGCTTACTGTAATTTTGGCGGCCAGCAAATCAGATTACAGAATAGAGCAGGGTGAGATGTGTGTGCGACGTCATGACTGGGATGTGTATGGTTGCGATTGGCTGGAAAAATCACATGACCTCGTTTTACATAGAAAAAGCGTTTCCTGTTTCAGCCTCATTGTCCTCTCAGCGTCTCATAGGGATAGGAAACCCGCGCTCTGCCTGTGGCCAAACAGCTCAGAGCGAAAATTTGTCTATTCTGCACAGAGAAACCTCTACTATTAGCTGTGTCCCTTCCAATTTAGTTTAGATTAGAGATTTGAAGATTTTATGTAGTTAGCTTAGAGAATTTTAAAGCAGCATCTACCGCTGTAAATTCACGGCGGTGAGAGCGGGGGGGGGCCCCCCCCGGGCGAACACAGACAAGCTCTATCTATAAAGAACACTGGATAAAGTTCACCAAGACTTAGTGTAGACATTGTAGTGGAATATCTTTATTATTAACAGTTTGCTATTGAAATATTTCCTGGATATTGGGCAGCCTGAACTTATATTGGATACACATCATTTCTAGTAACTGCAGGTCTCGTTGTTAGCTGCAAAACTCCACTTTTATTATCAGTATACATTTCAGATAGGGGTTCATTTTCAATTTTAACCCCCTTCAAACCCGGACTGTTTTATATATCCACCTTGCATTTAAATTACAACACAGCAATCTTTATTTAGCACAGGTTTTTTGTTTCCAAAAATACCGTGTATCGTAAAAAAACTCACAGATATTGTTTTTTGACTTTTGCGCACCCAGCATTGGTTTTTTGGCGCAACCCTTTTCCCCGTAAATCTAAAAACCCCAATTCTATATTCACCACAGGGGAATTGAAAGGTCAAAAAATACCCTTTATTATACCCAAAAAATAACAAATTAAATTTTTTTTTTGACTTTTGCGCACCCACATTTTTCATTACGCAAACATTTTTACGTAAATCCCTTAAAAAACCCCAATTCCCATATTCACCACATGTGAAAATTTAAAAAGGGGCAAAAAAAAATCGTTTATTAATTTCCCAAAAAATAACATTTACGTGTTTTTTTACTTTTGCGCACCCACATTGTTCTTGACCCCACATCTTTCTAAATCTTAAAACAAATTTTTAAAATTCCCCCACAGGTTTAAAATTTAAAGGTTTCAAAAAATACCGTTTATTAAATAAAACATAAAAGTTACCCTGTTTTTTTTATTTTTTCACACCCCGCTTGTTCATTTAAAGCAGCCCTCTACTAAATCCCTTTAAAACCCGCAATTCTTAAAAATTCACCCAGGGTGAATTTTAAAGGTGCAAAAAAAATCCGTTTTTTTAAAAATCAAAAAAATAACAGTTTCTTTTTTTTTGACTTTTGCACACCCATAATTGTTCATTGACGCACATCTACGTTAAAAAATTTTCCCCCCTTTAAAAAAGCAATTTTATATTAAACCCCGGTGAATTGAAAGGTCAAAAAAACCGTGTATCAAAACAAAAAAATAATGGACAATATTGCAAAATGACTTTTTTTGCAAGATCTTTAACAAGCTATCATCCCGTATTGAGCAACCCATTTAATACAATGAAAAAAAGAAAAACAAAGACAGGGGGTTTCCATCCATTTTAAAAATGTGTTTTCTAGAATTAAACACTAAAAAACTCAGTACAAAAAAGCGGGTAAAAAAAATTCCTGAATTGTACGGGGGAGGTACAGAAAACTTGACCAATGTAGGAAAATCAAAGGACATGGAGTAGGGAGCACGGACAGAGAACAAAGTACAGAGACAATTTTTCCCCCACACGTTGAGTAAAATGAGAAAAAGAAGGCAAGCAAAAGGGGCCCCCGGTGTAACAGGGGCGTTAAAAAACCTATTTCAAATAAGCTCAATTTGGGCCGCACTCATACGGAGGGGCAAGCGCTAAAACCCCAGTCTGACTGGTTTTCTGGGGAAGGCTGGGTTTTTCTCACACTTCCGCCCCCGACTCTCTTCAGCAAAAGTCAATGTCCAGTTTAACTAAAAAGGTGGTTTAAAACTCCTTTTTTTCCGGCACTTTGTAATCTGGGGTCAGACAGGTTTAATGCATACTGGGCCCGGGCAAGGGACAGTAATGTCCAGTTCAACAAAAAAAGGGGGTTTAAAGACTCCTTTTTTTTGGGACTTTTTAAACTGTGGGTCAGACAGTTTAAACGGTCATCTCTGCGGTACAGGACAGATATAGTTTAGTGTCCAGTTCAACTAAAATGGTGGTTGAAAGACTCCTTTTTCCGGCACTTTTTAAATCTGGGGGTCATGCAGGTTTGGGGCTCATGCTGCGTTCCAGGACAGGGATATTCAATGTCCAGTTCAAGTAACATGATGGTTCAAATCATACTGCCTTCTGGCACTTTTTAAATTGTGGGTGATGCAGGTTTAAGGGTCATGCTGTGGTACAAGACATTGATAGTGAATGGTCTGTGACTTTTTTTCTGTGACTTTTATAACCCAAGTGTGTTGCCTAAGATGTAGCACGTATCCATTTGACTGTTGTGGATGTTAATTTCAGCTTCTCCAGCCTTGTTTGGGTGTAATAATGAAGGTGTTGTTGCTCTCCCATAGACTTTAATGGTAATCGCTCATAATCGATGCTCACTATCGAAAAACCTTATCGATAGCGGCCGACTATCGACTATCGCTCGATCTCGATAGCCAACGCAATCGCTCAACACTAAATATGACCACCAGTATATTGATAGGTAGGTAATATGGCCCCCAGGATAGCTAGCCAGGTCATATGGCCCCCATTATATTGATAGGTAGGTAATATAGCCCGCAGTTTAGCTAGCCATTGATATGCGGGTTATATAGCCCATAGGATATTGATAGCGGGTAATATGGCACCCAGTATATTTATAGGCAGGTAATATGGCTCCCAGTATATTGATAGCCAGGTAATATGGCCCGCATGATTGCTAAACAGGTTATATAGCCCCCAGTATGTTGATAGGCAGGTAATATGGCCCCCTGCAGGTAATTAAAAAAATACCAGTACTCACCTTTCCCCACTTCTTCCCGGCACAGGCGACGTGAGGTCATCATGCCATGCAGGCGATGTGATGATGTACTCACGCCGCCTGTGCTGGAGAACACCGTGGAGCGGGCAGCGATCGTTCTCTGCCCCACGGCAGCGTTCAAGTGTATGTGCGTCAATAGGACACACATACACTTGAAGAGACCATTGCCACTCCAGGCCCACGGCAGCGGATTGGAGCCGATGAGGTTAAGAGCAGCGACAGTTTTATCTGGGACATAAATACTGCCCAGCAACGCTCCTGCCAGCATGTGCAGAAGGGGGCCTATGGGCTCTCCAGATCAGGGGCCAGGTCGCAACTGCAACCGCTGCCACCCCTGTAGCTATGCCACTGTATAGACAGTATTTTGCTATAGACATTTATGTAACATATGGCTTCAGAATTTAAGCAGAAGAAAAAAAAAACGTAGTAAATTCCAGAAAAAAATTCAGGAACAATGCCATACAAAATATTATCTATGTAAACATATAGAAACAAAGTTTTACAATTACCTATACCCAAATATGATCTGTTATATAAGTCACAATTATTGACAAACACAATCTAAATTAATAATACACAAAAAGCACATTGCTCATGTCTTACATTAAGGATATTAAATATATTTATATAACGCAGGAAGAAAAGTAACTAAACCCTTCAATTGTATAACCTGTAGCTCCCCCTTTTGCAGGAATAAGATATGACCAATGTTACGGATACATTTTGGAACATTCCACCTTGCAGATGTGGTTTAATTGATCTAAAATTATAGGATACTTTGGGCCACATGTATGAAAACTGTCTGGGTCTAAAACTCACTTTGTTGTCCATAGCAACCAATCAGAGCGCCCCTTTCATTTTATATAGCGCTCTGGAAAAATTAAAGGGACACTCTGATTGCTTGCTATGGGAAACAAAGCTAGTTTTAGACCTAGGCAGTTTTCATACATGTGGCCCTTTGTGTGTACAGCCCTCTTCAGGGCAAGCATCTCTGTAGTGTTAAAGGGCTTGTGTCATTATAGACTTTTATCAAGATAGGTGATAAATGTCTGATCACTTACTGTTGCCCTTACATTCTCCTGTAAAATGTTTTCATTGTTTGAATTCATTTTTATTTCAATAATTACAGGTTGTCCGGGCCCTGAGACAGCTTTGCTGATGCACCATCCTTTATGCCTTACAGTTGGGTTGAGGTTTTAGTGTTGGTTTGCAGTGTTCTTTAGAATTTAGACATATCATGGTTCTAGAACATCTGGGGGATATGAGGCAAGTTTTAAATCGGTAGCAATGTTTTTTCTGGAGTGCTGTGGCTTCCTTTATGGCAACTTTCCATTGACACAATTTCTATTTTTTCCAGTGGACATGGGTTTTGCAATATGTAGATCTTCTGTGATCTTTTTCTGTTACGCTTGAGTTCTTTATATCTATTTTAAGGATTGTAAGTTGTGTATTTGCAGTGATCTTAACAGGATACCCAGTTCTATGGAGAATTGTGGCAGTCCTACACCTTCTCCATTTCTAGACAATAACTGTGGTTTGATACACCATCTCTTTAACTGAAAAAAAACTTTTGCAGTTCACTCTTAAAGTTGTCATCAAAGAGTTTCACTTACTTTTTCTCCCTGCGCTGTGTTTATTCTGTTGAATCAATTAAATTAATAAATAAAAAAATTGTACAACAGTTTTTGTATTATTAGTTTAATAAGATTGTATTTGTTTTATAATTATGGCTATTAGACCAACTAGGAGTATAGTGGATTTAAAATCATATTGCACTGCCATTAGGCCAATTAAAGCAGTGTTCGAACTGCTATTAGCACTGAGAGGGCAGTGACAGTGTCTTTTTTCAGTGCGTGAGGGAAAATTTCATAATCAAATGGTGCACGATCAGTCAAGTTACTTCCTTGTACTCTTATTTGGTACTCCTATTTTGCCATTTCACATAGACCTAACAACATCATCAGCATCAGAATTTTTGAATTTTTCTAAGTGTGAGATTGGTACCAGTGGGAGATTGCAGCAGGCAAGGCTTCAAAGAGCTAAATATACTTAAAAGGGTTGTCCAGTTCAAATAAAATGTAATAGTAAGCTTTAGCCAATCAGCGGTTGTCTCATTTGGAAGTGAAGGGAAGGTAAATTGTGAATAGAATATTTCCTAGAGGTGAAGCTAGATAAGAAAAAGAGAGAAAAGTAGGTGATAGGAAAAGCTATGTGCTGCACGTGCCTAGCAAAGGTAAATGAAGTATCTAAATGTCTCCTGTCTGTTCATCTATGGACAGACACCCATTCACCCCAAGATGAACTAATTAGCCATTTATCCATTATTAAGGTGGCCATAAACCTTACAAAGCTTTAGCCTGACAACTCCTGACAATTTATCCTAACCACTAGCTATAAACTCCCCTTTACAATGAATCTTTTCTAGACATATATTTTTCTAAGGCTATGCTCATATCCAATTTTTGTACACATCACAGTTATACATTATAAGTATATTTAATTTATACTTCTGACACATGGGCCACCAAACACCCAGTGTATGCCATAATAATGTCATGTTGGGCCCAGTATGCATCAACATACTCTTTTTTCCATTATATAGGAAAGCATAGTCTGCTACAATTTTCTATGGCAAGGGGAATGGAAAAAGCAAACATTTCCCAGACCAGGGAGGACATGTATGAATTCTGTGTCAGAAGTCCAGCATCTTTTCAGCCCCAAAACTAGAGCAGCCCGTTCGCTCTATTTCTAAAAGGGCGCACTCCAATATCAGGTGCATTACAAAGCGCCCGCGGCACTATATAATATGCCTGAGATCGGGCAGCGTGTAGCACTGCAACCGTACAAAGATACGCATTTATATCTTTAGTATGGCAAATCCAGGCGCATTACTGCTGGAACAGGTAAAATACTTTAAAAGTGATTTTCCTGAGGCTGAAGTGTCACTTTGTAGCTAGAAAGTGCTAAATCTATGACCCAAAGTAGAACAGGTTCAAAGATTCAGGCGCATTCTACGCTACCAATGTGTGCAAAAAAAATGCCGTCTGGTGCAAAAAATGCTTCATGTCACCCTTTGTGTTGTTGTACATGTTCTCACAATAATAGAACATTTTCTTATCTGCAAAAGGCTGTTCATATTTCTATTTAAATATATTAAGGGTTTTTTTGCGACTTAAATGTTGGGGGCCTTAGGATAGGCCATCAATAATATTCATTTTTATGGGCGATTTGACTTTAAAGGGAAACTGTCAGGTGGTTTCTTCTATCCTATTTAAGAGGAGGATGTGATAGAGGGCGAGAAGCTGAGCTCTGTGATATATAGGATTATGTGATTTGGAGCAGGATTTACGAGTAAAAAACAGAGAAAGTCCTGGCAGGACTCCTTCAGAGATAGTTAAAGGGGTGTTCCAGGACTGATCAATGCTCGTTCTTTTACTGGGGTATGTGTAAAAATAGAAGAAAAGTTTCATATTTACCTCCCGGACAGTTCTGTTCGCTCCCGGCTGCCAGTGAGTTCATCCCAGGCTGAAGCAACGTTCACGTGACAGCTCCAGCCAATTACAGGCCAATGAGGTCATGTGCATGTGGCCTGTGATTGGCTGGAGCTGTCACGTGAATGATGGACGTCAACTCCTTGCTTCCTGGTTAAACGCACTGGCAGCCGGGAGAAAACCGGAGCCCCCAGGAGCTAACTCTCTTCTATTTTTACTCATAGCCCGATGAAAGAATGAGCATTAATCAGTCCCAAAACACTCCTTTAAGTCCCGCTCACCCCACCCACGTATAGTGATTGACAGCTTTCCCTGCATAGGTGTATGTACAGAGCAAAGTGTCAATCAGTATATTCATATGGGGTTAGCAGTAGTTTCATTTTTGGTTTGATTTTTGTTTGTCTGCTTTTTACTCAGAAATCCTGCTTCAAACCATAACCTATCACAGAGCTCAACTTCTCTCTCTCTATCACATCCTGCTCTCAGAAAGGTTTCCATAAACCACCTGGCTGGTTCCCTTTAAGGACCTCTGTCCATTAGCATAAGTTAAAGGGTCGTGGTGCTTCAGTGAACGACACATTGTTTAAACCAGAACGGCATCAATCATATGGTTCTGGCTGCTCCTAGTATTGCAGTCCAATAACATTGCTGATAATTATGGGTTTTGGGCTTGGTTTCCATTGATCAAATATTGATGGGGGATTTGGAGGATAGGTCATCAATATTTTAGTCCAAGAAAACCTCTTTAAATTACACATTTCAAAAATCTGAAACAAAATAAAATGAAAACAATGAAATAAGCAATCTATTTTACAATTTCACCCCAGTTTTCCCTTTGTAGAATCCTTATCGATGCATCTCGGAATTTTGGATACCAGAGAAATAACAGCAGAAATGGCTTGGGAAATGATGAATGTCTTTTTGCTGAAAGCTGTACTGAACGTCCTTGAGTTTAATCAAAACTATTTGTTTTTAGTCAGCTTTGCTGTTGTCTCTTTTACTCTTGTCCACTGATAGCTTGACATTAATGACATCATAAATCAAATGAAGTGGCGGCTTGGGCTTGGTCGCATTTCAAGTGTTTGTTGAGATGTCTTGGTCTATCAGAACAGCTTGCATGAGGACAGATATCATTTTGGTCTGTACAATGTGTTGCTGCTAGAATGAAAAAGGCATTTGTGTATTTAAATTATGTGTTCTTCACTGTGCAAAACATTTTTCTATGTGTTCCTTGTTTGGATTTTACACACAATTTAAAAGGTCTTGGTTTTCCTATTTCTAAGAGGTTGCCATGATCAATTAAAAATTATTATTCCATGTATTTTTTGTTACTATCTTCATAAGCAATTGGCTATAATCGCTTACATAGCAGTAAAATATCATTTATCCAACACCTGATGGTCCATAAATCCTGAAACTCTAGAATGCAACAAAAGCAGCCACAGACTGGATTTTTGTAACAATTACCAATTAGCCAGCACATTCGGTGTTTAGTCCAGAAGGTGGTTCTAAAGTAGTACAGATGGATCTTAGTAATAGAGAACAAGCGATGGCTATAATACAGGAAACTATACTATTTACTACAGGACTCCTACATCTTTATCGATATTTAAACAGCAACAGCTCCATTCATATGGTTGTAGCTCTACCTAGCAGTGTTGATGGAATTTGTATCTGGTGTTAATTATAACTGCCAAGAGCTTGTACCAAAGTGTCAATAACCATCAAGCTTCTAGTTCCAGTCATGAATTTCTGTCTTATTATATACTTTGTATCTCCTGAAAACAATGTAAATTATATAAGTGCATATTTTTATATATGCTGTGAGTGAAATAAGTATTGAACATGTCACCAAGTAAATATATTTCTAATAGGTGCTATTGACATAGGTGCTATTGACATGAAATTCTCACCAGATATCAGTAACATCTCATACAATCCAAACAGGCAATGAAATCAACATAAATGTACATAAATTAGGTTATATGTAATAATGAGAAATGACACAGGGAAAAAGTATTGGACACATGAAGAAAGAGAGGTGCATAAAGTCATGGATCTATCAGTAATTAGAAAGCAATCCTGCCACTTAGTGAAAAATAATATCTGCTGCTTCATCTGATGGCCTAAAAAAATGTGTTTCATTAACAAGGTGCCAGAAACATCTCGTGATGGGTAAAACCAGTGAGCTGTCTCAAGACCTGCACAACCTTAATCTTAAAAACATACTGATAGTATTGGTTACAGAAGAATTTCTAAATTACTGAAGGCTCCAGTGAGCACTGTTGGGGCCATAATCCGGAAGTAGAAATAACATAATTTCTCCACGACCAGGTGCTTCCAGCAAGATTTCAGACGGAGGAGTAAAAGAATTTTCAGAAGAGTTGTCCAAGAGCCAAGGACAACCTGAGGAGAGCTATAGAAAAGCCTGGAATCAGCAGGTACAATTGTTTCAAAGAAAACAATTGTACAAGTAATGTTCTCAACTTTCATGACCTGTACGCACGCTCTACTATCCTCTATGGGACCACCACAGTTGCATTGTGGGATCAGCGAGGTGCCTGTTTTCATGGTGTCAAGTCTGACAAATAAGCTGTTACTGGCTCTGTCTGACATATGAATGAAATGTTGTGCACCAAAAAAGGGCGCAAGTTCGTAAATTCTCTACACTTTTGTCTGCGCTATTCTTAGAGGACATGTCCCACCACATTCATATGATTAGACACATTTATGAATGTGGCTCAACAGAATGTGGCGCAAAAGTTTTGTACTAATCTATGCCAATTTCAAAGTAGCGAGGCAAATCCCAAAGTTGTTGTAGACAAACTGCCAATAGGCCCAAAAATATCAAAAATTATTTCCCCACTACTGCCATGAAAGTAATATAAACTAACTTATGAGCATTGTAAAACTACATCAAATGAAATAATAAAAAATATTCTAAAATATCATACAAAATTAATATAAAAATAAATAAAATGAAATTAATATAAAATGATATCATATAAAACTATAAAACCAACATGAATGTTGTTATCCATCAGTAGTTACTGTAGGAATTACTGTAGGATTTACAAACACATCACTTCAGACTAGAAATAAAATAAAAGCCGTTAAAATAGTATTTACTGACTATAAATATCATAGTGATGTTGCTTGGCGAACCTCAGATGCCAGCACCTAGGCCTCATGGGAGATGCAATCCTGGGCAAAGACATGTCTGCTTCATGTCTGACCACGGCGGTCACCCTCAGCTCCCCATCTGGCCTCAGCTTTCAAGTCCCTGCCATCGTTACCTCTGGTTGCACAGGAAACTTCATTTATCCGGCCCTGGTTTCCAAGTTCCATCTGCCAGTTATCCACCTAGAAAGGCCTCTACTATTTTCTACTCTCAATGGGAAGGTCTTGAAGGACTCTGTTTTGCACCGTACTAAACCGCTGACCCTACAGATTGGGAAGTCCAACAAGGAAAAGATTATGTTCTTCATTCTCCCACGCTCCACTGCAGCAGTTCTCCTGGGTCTCCCATGGTTGCAGCTGCATGCCTCAATATTGGGCTGGAAAAGGGGTGAGGTTATCCATAGGAGTCAGCAATGCCACTCACGTTGACTCGCACTTTATCGCATGGTGCAACCCCATCTACCTGTTCTCCTGCCACCTGCCTCTTGTGTTCCAGCTGTGTTCCCCCAAATCCAAGAAATTTCCTGTACCAGGCAAATTAGCAGGTATGAAGAAGGTGTTTTTGCTCCTGATCTCATCTGAGGATCTCAGGGGATGAGACCTGACCGCAGACACATTCATGTCAGTGCTCTTATTCTGGTTCCTGACACCATTTACTCACATTTCTACGCTCCTGGCCTGGGGGAATGCATTGGCTCTTGAGAATTTAAAGGGTCAGTACATCATTTGCCTTCAAATGGCTGTCCACCTCCTGCTTTATAAGACACATCCTCTCTGCCAACCTGGGCCACTTTGTTGGTGATCATTGGTGATTTCTGCTGTTGGTTTATGCTATCTTTCATTGCTCCTCTGACTTCCTGGCTTGACCTCTGCGTTTGGACTCCTGACTACGCTTGCCTGCTGCCTGCCCTCATCTGCCTGCCAGTAACCTGACATGCCTCTGCCTACCTCCTCAATACCACTCTTGGAAACTTCAGCTGTCACCATGAGTAGCCATGTCTGGGGCAGTGACCTGGGAGTTCCACGCAGCCAACTCCAATCCACCTTGGGGCAGGCTCTGATGAATACGGGAGGGCTCCTAAGACTCCTAAGACTCGTTGTCATCAATCACAGAGGAAGACCAACACGAGTATACATGACATATTACCATTTGGGGCACTATAGACAGGGAGTTTGTAAAGAGGTGGGAATTGGTAGAGAAGTGCTGGAAGTCTAAGATGTTTGTGTGGCAAATTCTTCAGGGGAAAAGATGTCATGGTGGTCTGGACCAGATGGAGAAGAAGAGGGAAAGAGAATGACTCACCAGAGAAGAAGTCCCCTGTGAGTCCCTGGATTTAACTCCACTGTAATCACTTATATGTGTGCAAAGAGCCAGTGTACAACTGGTATCTACCACTGTATGTCAGTAATATTGTAGTGTAATGGTTTATATTAAGTAATGAAATGGTGTATTATTTAGTAACTATGTGGTCATGATATGTGTTCATGGTGTGGTAGTATTATTCAGTCACTATGTGGTGATATGAGGTAATATTATTGAGTCACTAAGTGATGGTGATATGTGCTCATGATGTGATGGTATTTGAACTTAATGAAATTGCTATTTGTAATATTGAACTCAAGATTCTGGTTTTGTGTAGCGGTGTTATTTGGTAACTGTATGACCATTAATTAGTGTTTTTAAACTTGGTTCTTTGTGGTATAGATCTTTCTATATATTTTATTTACATAAAATTTATCATTTGGGAAGGGGAACATATATCTTTAGATCATTTATGTTCGTCACCCAGGGTCCTGCTGCAAGCAGGTGAGGGAGATTCAGAAGCCCCAGCAGCACATCTTGATTACAGGTTAGTGTGATGATGTCATCACATTGGTCTGTATGAGTTGAAGCAAGACCAGTCTGGTGCATCACACAGGGGGCAGAGGCAGGGAAGCACAGTACAGTAACTTTAGTCTACCCTTGCTGAGGGAATACTCCCTATAGTGAGCCCTAGGCACCCTAGTTGACACACTCGCTCGCAACTCGCACTTTCTTCTGCTTCTATAATCAACCTCTGAATGTCACATCTACTAAGTCTAAGAGGGAACACTGGCAGCTCAGACATATAGACAGGTAATAGCTTGCAGCTATAAAAAGACATTGACTGGGAAAGGTGGGGCCAAGATGAATTTTTGAACCAGAGATCACGAGCCTTTAGCTATGTTCTTGAATGGAAAGCTGCTCTTCCCTTTATCCTCTATAAGTACAATGTGAGTCTAGCATTGAACAATCACCTGAGCCACCTCAGGAGGTCTGCCTGCTAGAGATACATTAGCTACCAAGCCACATATGCCTAGTAACCAGTCTGCCCCCAATTTCTGGTTACTATTTAGCTCCAGACACCAATATTCCTAAACTAAGGAAAGAGATGGGGGAGGGGCTTCATAGGGACACACAATGTCTTTATCTCTAACTGTCATCCTAATTTTTGTAAAGGAAAAATTTGGGGGCATTAAGTTGGTGTACCTTTTTTTTTTTACAAAAAAACTCTGATCGAACCCGTGTTGTGTGCGATCGCACGCGCGCATGGACTAGAAAGTGTTCATTCAAAAAACTGTTAATTCTTTATTACTACTAAATCTAGAGGGCATCATAGCCCACTCCATATGAGGCCAGTGCCAACTATTAATTACAACTGACAGCCCTGCCTCCAGCAGATGGGGTCGGAGAGAACTCGCACCCATTTAACTACTTAGATGCTGCAGTCTGTGTGATCACAGCATCTAACCCATTTAGAAAGAGTACAGCTTGAATGGTCGCTCGTTTCCCCTCCCCACAAGTGATGACATGCTTTAGTCCCCATGTGGTATTGACACATTTAAAAAATGTCCAGGCTAGTAAAATATAATTATACACTCACCGGCCACTTTATTAGGTACACCATGCTAGTAACGGGTTGGACCCCCTTTTGCCTTCAGAACTGCCTCAATTCTTCATGGCATAGATTCCACAAGGTGTCCTGCAACGATGCTCAAATTGTACCAAGGGGCCCAAAGAGTGCCAAGACACCACCACACCAGCCTGAACCGTCGATTACAAGGCGGATGGATCCTTGCTTCATGTTGTTGACGCCAAATTCTGACCCTACCCTCCGAATTGTGCAGCAGAAATCGAGATACTCATCAGACCAGGACAAAGTTTTTTTCCAATCTTTACTACTGTCCAAATTTTCGATGAGCTTGGGCAAATGGTGCCTCAGTTTCTGTTCTTAGCTTGAAAGTGTGGCAACCCGGTGTGGTCTTCTGCTTCTGTAGCCCATTGCCTCAATCGTTCGCCGTATGTGCGTTCAGAGATGCTCTTCTGCCTACCTTGGTTTGTAACGGGTGGCTATTTGAATCACTGTTGCCTTTCTAGCAGCTCGAACCTGTCTGCCCATTCTCCTTTGACCTCTGGCCATCAACAAGGCATTTCCGCCCACGAGGGACTGCCGCTCACTGGATGTTTTTTCTTTTTTCGTGACCATCTCTGTAAACCTAGAGATGGTTTGGTGCGTGGAAAAATCCCAGGAGATCAGCAGTTTTTTCCTGTTGCCCCTCCCCCCCCCTGTCCCCTCCTTCTTTGCCTCTGCGACACACACTGCTACCCCCCTCCCTCTTCTCCCCACCCCCCCCACCCCCCCTCCTCTCTGCCTCCCCCATTCCCTCCCCTCCTAACCCTGCCACCACCCCTCCTGCGTGCGCCCCTCCCCCCTGACTCCTTCTGCCCTCTTTTGCTCAGTGCCCTCCTCCCCTCCTTTCCCCGCCTGCATGCCTCCTTCCCCTCCCCTGCCTGCCCCTCTCCACTTGCTTCCCCCCCCTTCTTGCGAATCATCCCTTCCCTGCTCATCTCTCTGAACCTCCCCTTCCTTCCTGATCGTGAGCCCCCCTCCTCCTGTTCTGTCCCACTTCCTGCACTCCCACCTGCTCTTTGCTCGCGCCTGTCCTCCCACTACTCCTTGCTTTGACCCATGCACCCTTGCCCCCCTCCCCCCGTCCATCTCCTGCCTCTGTTGTCTTCTCGCTGCCTGCCCTCCTCCCCCGCGCGCTCCCTCTAACTGGTCCCCTGCACTGTGTGCCCCCCTCTCCGCCCCTCATCTCCGTCTCTGCTCCCTTCCTCTGCCTTGCCTCTGCCCCTGAATCCGTTCCCTTCGTCTGCCTGATCCTCATGTGATTCGTGTGCCTAGCTGACTCCTCCTGCTCTTGCTGACTCCCCTGCCTGATCCCCTATTCCCCCCCTGTTGCCCTGCCCCCTCCTCTGCTCCCTGTTCCTCCGCCCCCCCTGACGGCTACTGCTGCTCTCCTGGGCCCATCTGACCCCCTCCCAGCCGCTCCCCTCCCCCCTCATTCTTTGCCCCTTCTTGCCCTTCCCAGCCCGGCACCCCTGCACTCCCCTGACTCCCACCCCGCTGTTTCCCCCTCTTCATCCCTCCCCCCCCGCCCCTGTTGCCCCTCTGCATCCCCCCCCTCTCCCTCCCCCTTCCTGCTTCCTCTTCTCCCCCATTCTTCTGCACTCTGTCTTCGCTCCCTCGTCCCCGCTCTGCCTACCCCCCCCTTGCTGCCCTGCTTGCCCTCTTCCCCCCTTCAGCCTGCGCCTCATGTTCCCCGCCTGAAATCCTGCCCTACCCAACCCCTGCTGCGCCCTCATCTTCCCTCCCCCCCCCCTCTTTCTGAAATGTCCTTGCTTTTGCCCTCTCCCTGCCCCACCCCCGTCTCTGGTGATGCCCCCCTCCCCCCTCCTACCCCTCCTTGCTCCACTGTCACCCCAACCCCTCGCCTTTTTGCTCCCCCCACCCTGCTCTCCCCCCACTTGCCCTTTGTCTGCTTCCCCCATCCGTCCCCCACCTGATCACGCCCCTTTCATTTGGCCTCCTGCCCCCACCCCCCCCTCCTGAAACCCCCCTCTGACCTGCTGCCCCTCTTCCCTGCTTTCCCTTCCCTGACATCGCTCTCGCAGTTTTCGTCCCCCCTCTCCCCCTCGTGACCCCTCCCCTTCCCGCTCCTCCCCTTCCTGTCCCTCCCCTGTGGCTCCTTGCCCACCCCACCTGTCATGATTTCCTATTGACCCTTGGATCCTTCCCCCTTCCCCACACCCTCCTTCCCCTTTGAGTCTGCCTGCATTGAACTCCGTTGCTCCTCCTCCCCTCTGAACTCTCCTGCTTACTCCACCATTTTCTGGCATTCCCACACTCTGTCCCTTTTTTTTTTCCTCCCTCCCTGCCGTCTTCCTCCTGACCCTGCACTTGACGCCTGCCCTGAACCTTCGTGTCTGTTCCCACCCTGCCCCCCCCACCCCTGCCCCCTGCTGTCCCTGCTCTGCACCCCCCTGCTGAGAAATCCCTGTGCTCCTTCCCCTGCCCCCTCCTGCCCCCCCCATCGGACGCTCCTTCTGCTGTCTTTTCCCCCCTGCTTTCTGCCCTCCTCTGCCCCTGCCTGCCCGTCTTTGTCCCTCTACCCCTGTGCCCCACTGAAACTGACACCCCCATTTCTCCTGCTTCTCCCTCTCCCCCTTCTTGCTTTGTCCCCCCCCTCCCTTCGCCACCTCTTCTCTTGTGCACTCCCTGCTCTCCCCACGTGCACCACTGACCCCTTGACCCTCGCACACGTCTTCATTCGCTCCTGAAATCCCCTCTCTGTACCCTTCCCACCTGCTTTCCTGTCCCCCTCTGGCCCTGCCTCTCCCCCCCCCCCCCCTACCCCCCCCCCCCCTGCCTGACTCCCTGATGGCCCTGCGCTCTCCTGCCTGCCCTCTCGTTTCTCCCCCTGTTCTGCTTTCGAGCTTTTGTCCCTGCTCATGCTCTGATACCCCTTCCTCCTCCCCCGCCCTTGTGAATCCCCTGCCCTGCTGCCCCCCTCCCCCCCTCCCTTTTCTCTCTTCCCCCACACTTACCCTTGCTTGATGCCATGTGTGTCTCCCCGTCCCTTCCCTGCAGCTCTTCCCGCGCACAGCCTCTCCCTTGCCCTCTGTTCCCCCTGCCCCCTCCCCCCCTCCCCCCCCCCCCTGCTTCCCTTTCCCACCTGCACCCACTCTTTTCCCCTCTCCCCTTCCTTCCTTTCCCGCCCTGCTCCCACCCTCCTCACTGCCTCCCCCCCCTCTACCCTGCCCCCCTCTCCCCCCTCGTGTATCCCTGCACGGTGCCCTGCCCCTTGCTGCCACCCCACTCGCTCTCCTGCCTTTTCTTTGTTTCCTTTCCTGCCCCTCCACTCCGCCTGGTCTCTCCTCTTGCCCCCCCCCCGTCTTGACTGGCCCCTGCTAGCTGTCCTTCTGCTGGTTTCCTCCCCTCTCGCTCCCCCACGCTTCTCGTGACCCTGTTCCTTCCCCTTCCTTGCCCCTGACTGCTGCCGCTCCTGCTGTTTTTTCCTTCCACCTTTTTCTGCCCCCCCTGAATTACTTCCCCTCCTGTTGCTCTTGCTGCTCCCTGCGTCTCGCCTCCCTCTGTTTGCTTTGCCTCTCCAACTCCCCTCTGCCGTTTCACATCCCCCTTCCTTTCCCCCCCCTGTTCTCTCTTCTAATCTCTTCCTTCCCCCCATCATCTGGCTTTCTCCTCCCTGACTCCCCTTCCTGTGCCTCGTCCCCTGCCCCCCCCATTTTTTCAGTTCCCCTCCCTGTTTCACTACCCTTTCCCCTTCCTTCCTGCTCTCAGCACACACGCCCCCCTCTCCCATGCCCCCCCCTCTGCACTTGCCCCTTCTCCCCTACTTATCCACTTGCTGTGACCCTGTCCCCTCCCCCCACTGAAAATACTTGACCAGCCCTCTGGCACCAACAACATGCCACGTTCAAAGCATCAAATCACCTTTCTTCCCATACTGATGCTCGTGTTTGAACTGCAGGAGATTGTATTGACAATGTCTACATACCTAAATGCACGGAGTTGCCGCATGTTGATTGGCTGATTTAGAATTAAGTGTTTAAACGAGCAGTTGGAAGGTGTACCTAATAAAGTGGCCTGGAGTAGATATGGGATTTGTTGTGTATTTCTTCTGCACATTAAACAATTTACAAATTGCCTCCCAGAAATAAAATGTGATGAGAAAGCTGCAAATTAGTACCATTAAAAACTAGACCTTGCCCCACAAAAAAAAAATGATATCACTAGTGTTGAGCGATTTTATCGACAAAGTTAAATCGTGGCAAGGTTTTTATAGAGTGATCGAAATTTCAGACATGCGATAATTAAGAGTTAAAATCTGAGCATCATCTATTAAAGATGCGCTTTTTCGGCGCTTCTGTAATTTTGGCGGCCCAGCAAATCAGATTACCGATAGAGCAGGGGTGAGATGTCGTGTGCCGACGTCATGACTGGGAAGTGGTATGGTTGCGATTGGCTGGAAAAATCACATGACCTCGTTTTACATGAACAGCGTTTCCTGTTTCAGCTCATTGTTTTAGCGTCTCATAGGGATAGGACCTGCGCGTCTCCTGTGGCCAAACAGCTCAGCGCAATTAGTCTATTTCTGCCACAGAAGAAACCTCTACTATTAGCTGTGATCCTTTCCATTTAGTTAGATTAGAGTTTGAAGAATTTATGTAGTAGCTAGGAGAATTTTACAAAGCAGCATCTAATGCTGCTTACTTTCAAAGGCCTCGGTGGGAGAGGTGGGGGTGGGGGGGGCCCTGCGAGCGAACACAGTCAAGCTCGATTATAAAGCACACTGGATAAAGTTCCCAAGACTTAGTGTAGAAATTGTAGTGGAATATCTTTACGTATTAACAGTTTGCTATTGAAATATTTCCTGGCTATTGGGCAGCCTTGATTATATTGGATACCATCTTTCTATAATGCAGGTCTTTTGTTAGCTGCAAAAAACTCCACTTTTATTATCAGTATACTATTTCAGAATAGGTGTGTTCATTTTTCAATTTTACCCATTACACCTGTGACTGTTGATTATCACCTTGCAGTTAAAGTACAATACAGCAATCTTGTAGTCAGCACAGGTTGTTTGTTGCCAAAATACCGTGTATCGTACGGATGAAAAATCACAGTTACGTGTTTTTTTGACTTTTGCGCACCAGCATTGTTCATTGACGCAGAATCCACGGTAAATCTTAAAATCAGCAATTCTATATTACCCAGTTGGTGAATTGAAAGGTGCAAACAAAAATACCGTTTATTATACCAAAACCTAACAGTTACCGTGTTTTTTGCCATTTTGCGCACCCAGCATTGTTACTTGATGGCAGCATCTACGTAAATCTATAAACAGCAATTCTATATTCACCCAGTGTGAATTGTAAGGTGCAAAAAATATCGTTCTTATTATACCAAAAACATACATTTACGTGTTTTTTGACTTTTGCGCACCCAGCATTGTTCAATTGACGCAGCATTACGTAATATCCCCTTAAAAGCAACAATTATATATTCACCACTAGGTGAATTGAAAGGGTGCAAAAAATACCGGTTCATTATACCAAAAACATAAAGTTACATGTTTATTGACTATTGCGCACCCAGCATTTTTCATTGCGCAGCATCTACGCTAAAAAAATCTTTTAAAAAAAAAAAGCAATTCTATATTCACCACAGGTGAATGAAAGGTGCAAAAATACCGTTTTATTTATCTGAACATAACAGTTACGTGTTTTTTAGAACTTTTGCGCACCCAAGCATTTGTTCATGACGCCCTCGCACTCGCGCTAAATAATCTTAAACCAGTCTCAATTCTATAATCACTAACAGGTGAATTGAAAGGTGCAAAAAATACGTTTATTATATCAAAAACATTTACAGTTACGTGATTTTTTTGACCTTTTTTGACACCCAGCTTGTTCATTACGCCAGCGTCTACGTAAATCTTAACAACAGCAATTCTATATTCACACAGGTGAATATGAAAGTGCAGAAATTCGTTTATTATACCACAACATAAGAGTTACGGTGTTTTTTGACTTTGCGCACCAGCATTGATTCATTGACGCTTGCATATCTACGTAAAATCTTAAAACAGCAATTTTATTCACCACGAGTGAATTGAAAGGTGCAAAACTACCGTTTATTATACCAAAAACATACAGTTACATGGTTTTTTTGACTTTTGGCACCCAGCATTGTTCATTGAGACAGCATTAGTAAATATTAAAACAGCAATTTCTATATGCACCACAGGTGGAATTGATTTGTGCAAAAAATACCGTTTATTATATCAAAAACGATAAAGTTACGTGTTTAATTGATTTTGCGAACCCAGCATTGTCATTGACGCCGCATCTACCCGTAATCTTAAAACAGCAATTCTAATCACCACAGGTAGATTGAAGTTTGCAAAAATACCGTTGTTTATATCGAAAAACATAACGGTTACATGTTTTTTGACTTTTGCACACCCAGCATTGTTCATTGACGCGCATCTATGTAAATCTTTCTAAAACAGCAATTCTTATTCACCCAGGTGAATTGAAGGTGCCAAAAATACCGTTTATAATACCAAAACATAACAGTTACGTGTTTTTTGACTTTTGCTACACTCAGCATTGTTTCATTGACCGCGTAGCTGGCAGCATCTACGTAAATCATAAATCAGCAGGTTCTATTATTCAACACAGGTGTATTGAAGAGTTGCAAAAAATAATAGTTTATTATACCAAAAATAACCGTTACGTTTTTTTTACCTTTTGCGCACCAGCATTGTTCATTGACGCAGGCATCTATGTTATATTTAAACATGCAATTCTATATTCACCACTGGTGGAATTGAAAAGGTGCAAAAAATTACGTTTATTATACCAAACACATAAAATGCATACGTGTTTTTGGACTTTTGCCCAAGTCCAGATTTGTTGATAGACACCTTGCAGTTAAATTTGTATCCAGCAATTTTGTTTTGATAGAGGGCTTTGAGAATAGCTGGTGATTTGCCGTCTTTTACTAAGAGACTTTCCCAAAACTTTTTCCATGCCTTTCCATAATTGTTTTATTTCTGAACATGGATGCGAAATGCAGGTGGTAGCGAGCAAAGAGGTGGCGGGTAAGCACAGGGAGGTAGAGGTATGAGAGAAGGTGCTCCTTTCCAGTGCTGGCGAAACACGAATGCAGCGGATCGTCAGTTGCAGGACCGTCAGGCTGTCATCGCTGGGTCAGGGCACTGTGATCTAAGTAACGATACATCGCCGCCAATCTTGTCCTTCAGTGGTTAATGCAAATTGCATCTAGCAGTCTTATCTCCTCGTCCTCGAAAGTCACGGCCGCATAATGTCATCATGCCTCTCCCATCAGCATCTGTTCCAAACATGAAGCAGCCCAAATATCAACTGTGTATCCACATGGGATATCCATTGTCTGAAGACCTCTTATGACAAATTTGCGGTGGGGTCAGAAAGGCATGTAAAGTCAAGAGGATGATTTAGTCTCGTCTGACGCCAGTTATGATGCCCATCAGAGGTGGGTCTGTAGAAGAAGGCGTTTCAATCGGCAAAAATCCGGGCGGTCCGGCAACGCCTTGCAGTGCCCATGCTTGTAGCCCGCAGCTTCTGGATGCAGGAAAAGTAGGCATCGACCACGTCACCTGTGTTGATGATGATGATTGATGATGACGACATTGCGGATCATCCTGGTCTTTTCGCAGAAATTTGCTGCGAGCGCTTCATCAGTGGACGAGGAGAGGAAGACGATGGGGTAGTGTCGATAGGGTCCCGCCACAAAAAGGGACTAGGGCGGTCGCAGAAGTTCCGTGATATGATTCCGCCAGCCACGGTCAGCGCAACCCGCTCCTCGCTTATGCCATCAAAAAGGTCCAGGCCCTCTCAAGCCTCGCGCCACACTCGCACGCGTCGCGGCACGCCTTCTGATTCACCAGCGATGTCATATGCCGCTTTGCCGTAAAACCATAAGTAGAGGCAAGAACCTTAAGTGGTTACTGCCATCACCAACATGTATAGTTCACATGCAGGAATCTGCATGAGTTGAAATGGATGGGAACACTTGGCCAAAAAGGGCCAGACGACGCCGGTAGGCCTCCAAC
The DNA here is from genome assembly GCA_025379985.1 of Phyllomedusa bahiana. Classification (NCBI taxonomy): domain Eukaryota; kingdom Metazoa; phylum Chordata; class Amphibia; order Anura; family Hylidae; genus Phyllomedusa; species Phyllomedusa bahiana. Next base: position 41,354 of record JAODAL010025185.1, read on the forward strand.
CACTATCACCACCCTCTGTCTCCGCCTCCTCCTCCTCCGCCACTCACCAAGCATTCCTCAGCTGCCATGTCTCTCGAGTCATGATAGGATCAGCCTCCGCTTCAGCCTCCACCGTCGCTCCCCCCCGAGTACCACCAGCACCACCACGAGACCCATTCTACCCCTTCTCTTCCGCCAGTAGTTTGACCGACCTGCACGCCGTACAGCGGCCAGTCTAGCAGCCAGCTTATCGTCTTCCAAGGTTTGGGCGCAGGAAGAACCACTTTAACCCAACCCATCCCAAAGCCCAAAAGCCTGAATGTCGGCTCCCCATTGCCAGGCTTTTGGCCTTGGAAATGTTTGCCTTTCAGATCCTGGTGGACACAGATGGGTTCCGCAGCGTCATGGCCCTCGCCTCTGCCCCAATTCCAGATGCGAGCAGGCATTCTTTGCCAGAAAAGCCGCCCCTGCCCTGGCCCGCACGTGTCATCTAAATTTCAAGCGCGTTGTCTGCATCTGTGTCCGGAAAAGTCCATCTCACCACCCGACACATGGACTAGTAAGCACTGGCCAGGCTCTGCTAATATTCTGTGACAGGCTCAACTGGGGGTGAGCGGGTGGATGTCTCAGGGGGCCGGGGTGCGGTGGCTCTCAGGCACGGCGCACGCTTCTTCAAAACTGCAGGGATGGTTCAGGGTTCTTCCCCCAAGGTCCTCTGGTGGCATCACGTGCCAGGAGACCACAGCGCCACCACGCCTCGCCTCCCTCGCTCCTCTCTCCCTCCCTCCCTACTGCCTTGTGAGACACCATCACACACAGGTCAGAGCTGTGGACGGTCACTACCCCCACGCCCCCCCCCATCTCCGCCCCAGGGCACCGAGCGCTGGCTGGGTGACAAGAACCTTGTGCAGGCAAGGGTGCGTGTGCATTAACGGGATGAAACTGCTGGCCGCCTTAAGATCGGTAGGCTGGGAGCACATCCCTGCCTGGCACATGTCATGAACCTTGTCGTCCAGAAATTTCTAAAGAGCTACCCGGGGGTCTGGACTGCCGCTTAAGATGTGCTCAAGGTCTGTGATTCGCACTTCGCCCGTTCGCACCCTGCTTCGTCCCGCCTGCTCCGTTGCAGCGTCAAACTCGGCCTCCCCGTTCAAACCGTCTCATTGTAGACATGGCAACACGCTCTGGATGGAAATTCCACCCTCCACCATGCTCAGCGAATCTACGCAATGCCAATTACGCAGTACGACAGTGACAAACATGGACTGACAAGCAGCAGGTCGCGAGGAACCGGGGTGTTGAACCACCGAGAGTGGAGGCAGGTGAAAGAGCTCTGCCACCATCCTTGCCAGATTTGAAGAAGCCACCAAAATGGTCAGTTGGCGCGACAATGACCTTGTCAGCATGAGCATTGTGTGATCTTAGTTCTGGAACGAATCGTTGGACACTCTGAACACAACAGGTACCGCAGCGAAGGATGGAGGAGACGGACACAGATGCTGGATCAGGAGTCTTTCTCTCCGTCCAATCCACAAGGCCCGACAGTTTCACAATTTCATCGGTCTTCATTAGGCAGTGGTTCGGGGTCCAGAGCTAGTGCAAGGTGGCGCATCAGCTCTCAGGGTGCATCATCTCAGGCAAGTCAGGGCTGTGTTGAAGCTGTGCCGGAGGCAGCGGAGGAAGAGGAGGAGGAGGAGGAGGTATTCCTAGACACCGATGTTACCGACGTCCCTGCCTTGGAAAGAGGTTGGCGCGAATTTGAGGCGGAGGAGGAAGATGAGGAAGATCAGTTTGCTAGTGCCCCTCGACCCAGAGGCTTGGGAAATCAAGGCTCCATCTCTCACATGAGTGCTTGGATGCTCCATTTCCTCCAACATGATCCTCGCATTAAGGCCATCAAATGAACAACAGTTACTGGGTGGCCACCCTCCTGGATCCCCGGTACAAATCAAAGCTCAGCACTTTCCTTCCACCCCACACCAAATAGAGAGTAAAATGCAGGAAATGGAGACCTTGCTGATTGATCAACTGGAGACATCTGTTGCGTCTGCTTCACGTTCCCCAAATGTCACGGTGGAACAACATCAGCGACGTGACAGCAGTAGAGTGCCAAGTAGGCGTAGCGGCAGCAGCAGGCAAGGTGGCGGAAGCCTAATGGGTGACCTCTGGCAATCTTTGTTTACCACCTCACCAACGCATGCAATGCAGGGCACACATCCAACACACAGAGATCAGCTTAAGATCATGGTGCACGACTATCTGCGTCTCAACACCGATGTTTTTGCATGTGTTCCGGACCCAATAGACTTCTGGGTATCCAAAATGGACGAATGGCCCGAGCTGGCTCGTCACGCCATAGAGGTGTTGTCCTGCCCAGCAGCCAGCGTCATATCTGAGCGGACCTTCAGCACAGCTGGAGGTGTCATTACAGACAAACGCATCCGGCTTTCCACAGATAATGTGGATGTTTGACTTTCATCAAGATGAATCAGGCATGGATCTCTGATGATGTTGTGGCCCCAATTGCCGAGGTCACCGATTAGTTGCCGGTCTACTTCACATTCCTTTTTGAAACAGAAATGGTCCTCTTGAAAACTTTTTTTTAAAATGATCATTTCTTACTGCAATTTTTATTCTCTTTTCCTGTTTATTCTCTTTTGCTGTGAGGAGACTGTAAAAGACAGCAAGGTTTCATGACAACACCGTATTCCATTTACTCACTTTATCTTAAGAAGTTTTCGCATTGTCAATGGTTTTGAGGTCATGTTGCTGTGAGATACAGCTATAATTATGGTCCTTTGGAACAGAAATGTGGCTTCTAAGTGGCATTTCTCCCTCACAATTTTTAATAGTGGCTGAGAAGTCATATTTATAATTTTTTGGGGTCATGTAGCTGTGAGATACAGCAATAATCATGGTCCTTTGGAACAGAAATGTGGCTTCCTAAGTGGCATCTTCCTCCCTCACAATTTTTAACAGTGGCTAGGAAGTCAAATTTATAATTTTTGGGTCATGTAGCTGTGAGATACAGCAATATTCATGTCTTGTGATACAGAAATGTGGCTTCTAAGTGGATTTCTCCCCTCACAATTTTTAACAGTGCTGTGAAAGTAATTTTTATAATTTTTTGGGTCAGCTGCTGAATGCAGCAATACTACAGGTCCCTATTATAAAAAAATGTTGTTTCTAACAGACATTTTGTTCTTCACAATTGACACCAAGTGGCTAAAGGGTCATGCTTTGAATTTTTGGGGGCATTTTGCTTTGAAACTGCAGCAATACTACAGGTCCTATTCTAAAAAATGTTGTTCTAATGACATTTGTTCTTTCACAATTGTCAAAAAGTGGCTCGATGGGTTATGTTTTGAATTTTTGGGGGCATTTTTTTGCTGTTACATGCAGCTATACTACAGGTCCTATTCTAAAAAATGTTTTTCTAACAACATTTGTTCCTTCACAATTGTCCCAAAGTGGTCAAGGGTCATGCTTTGAATTTTTGGGGGATTTATTTGCTGTGACATTGCAGCTATACTACAGGTCCTATTTTAAAAAATGTTGTTTCTACAGACACATTTGTTTTCACAATTGTTCAAGAGTGGCTCAGGGTGATGGTGCTGTCAGAAAACAGGAATAGGATAGGACATGTTAATGACACATTTTGCAAAATGACTTGTTTTTGCAAGATCTTTAAACATAGATATCAATCGCTGTATTGAGACAACCCATTTAATACAATGAAAAAAAAAAGAGAAAACAAAGACATGGTGGGATTCCATCCTATTTTAAAAATGTGTTTTCTAGAATTAACTACTAAAAAACTTGCATGTACAAAATAGCATGGTAAAAAAATTCCCTGAATTGTACAAGGGAGATGGTACAGGAAAACTTGAACACAGATGTAGGCTATGTCAGAGGACATGGAGTTATGGAGCGACGGACAGAGAACAAGTACAGAGACAATATCCTCCAGCACGTTGAGTAAAATGAGAAAAAGAAATGCCAAGCAAAGGGCCACCTGGGATGTAACAGGCGTTAACCAACCAGTGTATTTACAAAGTGAAGCTCAATTGGTCCACACTCATACGGAGGGGCAAGCGCTACCAGTCTTGGGTCTTAGTACTGAGGAAGGCTGGTGTTTCACCACTTCCACTTCCGCACTCTGCTTCAGCATGACAGTTTTTGTTGCTGCGTCATCAGAGGGCATTTAACATGCGTTGTTAATAGATGACGGGACGCCAGCCTGGGCTCTCACCGCTCCGACTGGATCTCCGGCCCGGGGTCATGATGTGGCACAGGACAGTTAGTCAATGTCCAGTTCAACTAAAATTGGTTGGTTGAAAGACTCCTTTTTCCGGCATTTGTTATCTGGGGGGAAGACAGGTTTAATGGTCATACTGAGGCCCAGTGACAGGGACAGTATATGTCCGTTCTACTAAAATGGTGGTTGAAAGAATCCCTTTTTCTGGCCACTTTTTAAACTGTGGTTCAGGACAGGTATAATGGTCATTCTGCGGTACAGGTACAGATATAGTTAGGTGTCCAGTTCAACCTTAAATGGTGGTTGAGAAGACTCCTTTTTGCCGGGGGCCACTTTTTTTAAATATGGGGGTTTCATGCAGGTTTGGGGCTCATGCTGCGTTCCAGGACAGGATTTCAATGTCCAGTTCAAGTAACATGTTGGTTCAAATCATACTGCCTTTCTGGCACTTTTTAATTTTGTGGGTGATGCAGGTTTAAGGGTTCATGCGTGTCGTACCAAGACAGGGTAGTTGAATGGTCTGTGACTTTTTTTCTGTGACTTTTTATAACCTAAGTGTGTTGCCTAATATGTAGCACGTATCCATTTGACGTTGTGGATGTTAATTTCAGCATCTCCAGGCCTTGTTTGGGTTTGTTAATAAGAGAGGTGTTGTTGCTCTCCCATTGACTTTAATGGTAACGCTCATAATCGATGCTCACTATCGAAAAACCTTATCGATAGCGGCCGACTATCGACTATCGCTCGATCTCGATAGCCAACGCAATCGCTCAATACTAGCTATCACACAGCTCTAACAAATATAGAATAAAAAAAGTTTGGGGGTTCTTGGAAGGCATGCATAAAAAAAAAAAAAAACTGAAATGAAAAGCCAAAAATGGGCTGGATAATAAAGGGTTAAACACGATGGTATAAATATATGTTTCTAATAAATATAATTTGCCATTATTGCCTGTCTTGATAATCAGGACTTCAGCCTACGTTTATAAGAGACTTGATTAAAAATATCAGGAAATTATGTTATTTTAACATATTTACTTCAAGTTTTGACTTTGACTAAAACACTTAGAGCCACATGTATGAAAACTGTTTCGGTGTAAGACTTTCGTTAGCAACCAACCAGAACCCCACTTTCTTTCAAATGGTGCTCTGAAAAAATGAAAAGGGAGCTCTAATTGGTTGCTATGGGCAGCAAAGAAAGTCTTACACTTAGATGGTTTTCATACAAGTCACCCTTAGTGGTGTAGACTCTGCTCTGGGCAGAAAATAATATGAATACTCCCCCAAGGCAGTGCAAAGGCAAAGCTTGTCCTGTTTCCTTTCACTAATAAACAACTATCGATAGAGGTTTGAATTGTAAATATACAATGTAAATGAAACGAGCAGTAGAGTGACTGGATTTTTCTTTTTAAAATAATTATATTAATTACTTTCTAATCCATTAATTACAAAGAACAAAGATTTTTGTGCTGTTATTCTCTGTTCACCACTGCAAACATTAATTCTTACGTAAATAAGTTGCAATCTCTATGTCATAATGTAACAAATGGGAGTTGTGTTTAAATAATCCAAACAGTATGTAAAAGGAGGAAAAGTCCATCTGATTCACGGTTTAACATTGAAGCTTCCCCAAGTCATATGATGTGTTTGAGATATATGCAGAAAAACACAACTTTCCCATAAAGCAAGGGGCCCTGCTGGCATATGTAATTTAATGTGCTGCATGCCTCTCCTAATTGAATCATGTTGCTACATCACTTCTTTTATATTCCAATTGGATTCCATGTGCTAAAGCCATCAAGATCCTCAGGATGAGATGAATGTTTGTATTAATCCCGCAATTTCCATTTAAAAAAACAGCATGGGTTTTTGTTTAAAAAGGGGTTTGATCCCGTAAAAATTAAAAGGAAATTTATGTAGGGTATAAAAAAAACCAAAAAGCTTTTGACCAAGCAAAACCCCTTTAAGGGGAAAGGTCACAGAGAAGCAATGGCCATGACTGAGTGAGAATTCTAGGGCTTTTTTCTTATGCAATTTTTTACAAAAACTTCTTTTAAATTTTGGACACCCCTAGAGCTTTGGCTGGTCAGATGTGTCAGGGTCAAGGGTCATAGGGCCATAGTAGAAGGTAAACATCTTCGCATTTTAAACATCAAGTTTATAAAAGGAAAAACAAAAAAAAATTTAAAATTTGCACTTTAAACCATTTTCACATAGAGAAAAAACCCTAGCACATCTAAAAGTCGGGTTTTCCCTTTTATATAAAAAAAAATTTTTCTGGGTTTTTAAAATTAAACCGAATCAATTTTAATTTTGTTTGGGTTGAACTTTCCCAATAAAAAAAATCAATGTAGCTGACAACTGAAAACAAAACAATGCTACTTTTACAAAGGGGAAAAAAAAAGGTTAACTTTTTTTCAGTGGATTTAATTTTTAATTTTTCAAGGGGATAAAAATCAAACCCCAAAAAACCCAAACCCCACCATTTTATGGCTTCCAGCTGCTCTCATGAAAATTAAATTTTCATAAAAACTTATTAAAACCCATTTCTGTTTCTAAAGCTAAATTTTTTTGCTGCAAATTTTTAAGCCCTGCATACACATTACTATTTCAGGTTCCACACAAGGATTTGATACCAAAATGAAGAGTTTTGTGTCCTGCAAATTTCAGAATATGCCATTATTTTTGTCTTTTAAAATACACACAGCTGGGTTTTGGGAAATTAGAACACGGGCCCCACCCAAAAATTTTTAAAAAAAAACCGGGAGAGGAATAAACATTTAAAAAATGAGTTTAAAAACTAAAAACAAAAAAACCCAAAAAAACCCTGAAAAAATAAAAATCCCAAACAAAAAATCTAGATATACATCAAAAACAGGTAGACAGAAAGACAATATAAACCGAGCAAAATAATAAAAATTAAAAAAAAGGGAAACAGTAACAAAAGGTTTGGTGCACCCCAAAAATTTAAAACAAAAAACACATCAAGTAAAACGTAAAGTATTCCCCAACAGGGGAAAAAACATGGGTAATTTTTAAAAATTTAATTGTCAATTGCACCTACCCATAAAAAGGGTATTTGAAAAATGTTTGGCCCAACTCCATTTTGGCTATTCCATCCAACCTCTACATGTTTTAATATATATCTAAATAAAGTCTTGCATCTTATCTATTTCATAGATTGTTTACTCCCATTTTTTGGGTTAAAAAATAAAATAATATTTTAGGGATTTTTCTGTTTACTATTTTTATTATCTTTTTTGGGGGCTTTGATGCTTTAATCCCGTCAAAAGGAGCTAGTTTCGGGACTTTTTAAATTATTTTTTAAAAAATTTAATGTAGTTTACTTAAACTTTTTATTACAGATTTTTTGTTACATTTAAACAATTGTTTTATTATTTACAAATTTAAATAAAAGTACTTTTTTTCATAAATTTTTTGGGTAAAGGGTTTTGGGCCATTATTGAACTTTTTTTTTTTTGTGTAAAAAAGTTATAAAAAATCAAAAATATATTACATATAGGCATAAAATAACAAAATTGAAACCCAAAACAGAAAAAGAGACTTTTGGATGGGGACGGGACAGGGACCCCACATGAGACACAGACGGGAGGGGCCCCTGACGGGGGGCCCAACCAAAGATTTGGGGTTTCTACACTGACCAAGGAGAAAACCAGATGTAAGAAAAGGGGGGGACACAGAACAAACAAAGAATTGGGACAGGCCGTCACAACGAACGGCAGCGCATTTACAGAAACGAACAAAAAGGAACCCAGGCCCCAAAAAAAGAGTCAAGAACAAGAGTAACCCCAATAAGAAACAGGCGAACTACAGGAAAGGGGAAACCCTTTAAAGCGGGAAAGGAAATGGGAAAAGCAAGCCCTTCAATGGGGAAAAGGAAAAGGGAAAAAACAGAAGTGATGGAGAAAAAATTCAATAAACAAAAAAACATTTTAAAAACCCCAAATAGTGCGGGAAATTCCTGCCGGGAACCCCTTTTAGGTTTTTCCCGAGCAAAACGGGCAGTTTTTCACACGGGGAAAACCGTATGTCAAAAATCAAGGTTTTTGTCGTGCCGGCCGTGGCCGCCGACCAGAGCACGAAGCTAGGGGTCTGTCAGGAAAGATCATAAAACAAATTTGGCGCAAAAATAAACATTTCGGGGCCTCCCCCAATTTTCTAAATTTTTTAAGTGTAAAAAAGTGGTCCAAAAAAATAAAAAAAGGGGACAGCCCAACCTTTTTAACCCCTTAGGGGGCTAAAAAAGAATTTTTGTGAAAAATTGATTTTTTTTTTTTCCCCTCCTCCACCTTCCATAACATTTTTATTTTGCCATCTACCTAGCCATACTATACAAAGGCTTATTTTTTGCAGGACAAAATGTACTTTGTAACTTACTGGGACAACAGAAAAAAAAATATTTTTCTTTTTTGTGGGGCAGAATGTGAAAAAAATGCAATTTAACCTTTTTCTTTTTTTGGGGGGTAAGGGTTTTTTAAAAAAGCCAAAATCATTATAAAGGCCCAGTTACTTTATTTTATACATTAAACAATAAAAAAAAAAGCAAAACCACATTTTTAAAACTTTTTTCTTTTTATTTTTAAACTACTTTGCGGATTGAAAGGTATTATTTATTGATACCAATTTGGGATTCATGCAACCTTTTGATTATTTTTATTCCAATTTTTTGGGGAGGCGTAGCAACTAAAAAAAATGCAAATCTCAGTTTTTTTTTTCTTAAGTGTTCACTGTATAGGATAAATATTGTTATATTTGAATAGATTTGACTTTCATAGACCAATTATGGCAAATAGTAGATGTTTTTTACTTTTACTTTTAATCCCCCTAGGTTACTTGACCACTAATGGACATGACCACTTGTAGCTATTCTGCAACACAACAATATTGCAGAATAGGGTTGTGTTATAGCTCTTCTGTTGTTCTTAGGAAAGGTTTGAAACAAAGGTTTTGGGGGGGCTTAAATTGGGCCCACGGTTGCTTGAGCAACCGGGGGGGCCCCGTTGTTTTTTTGTTTTAAATTTAAGATGCCATGGTCCTATTTACCAGGCCTTCTAAGTGGTTAAAGAATCGGAATCAGAGTTACCATGTTTGACGACCACTATCTTTTGGGTGAAAAACCTTTAAAGGGGGGGTTTTAACCAGGGGGAAGTTTAAAAAGGGGGGGGTGGTGGGGTTTTGGGGGGGGGGGGGGGGCGTGTTTTGGGGGAGAAAAGGGGGGCCGGGGGGGCATTTTTAATTTAAGAGGGGCGGCGCATGAAAACCGTCATTTCTCATTCATTTTCTTTTGGGTTTCCCTTTTCCGAAAAAAGCCAGTGCACCCCAATGAGCTATTTTCAGAAGCCCCCCTAAAGGGGAATGAAAAGGGGAAGGGTGGCAAGCCCCTTCCCCCCATTCCCATGCATAGCGGGGCAAGGCCCAATTGAAAGGGTTTTTTTTACCTCACCCAACACTGGCACTCCAAAAATTTAAAAGGGAGTAGGCTCCCCCTAGAAAAGAGGGGAAGAAATCAGGCGTTTCCCTTTTTCAGGCTGAGTTTTATTTGGATGGTGACTTTCAAAGGAAGACTAGCCCCCTTCTTCAGACATGGTTTTACAAGAAACTGAAAATTTACAAACTTTTTATACACAAAAGACATGGAACCTTTTAAAGGGGCCTAGAATTCTTAAAAAAAACAAAATGCAATGTAAGCCCGACAAGTCATTTACAACAGTCAAGGAAATCAAAAACGGGGAAAATTGGGGAGGCGTGACCCCATGGTCAGTAATTTTGGCCCTTTTAAACTCGGGGAGCCAAACAGGTTTTAAATTTGGTCAACCAAAAGTTTTACACATACTTGACATTTAAACTTCATGAAATATTAGCCCATTTTTGGCCCGGTTTTGAAATTTTTTGCATTTAAATTTTAAAATTTTCACCTTTCCTTTTTCCCCCTCCCCTCTTGGGGGTCTAAAAATTCCCATTATAAACCATAATCTTCAAATCTTGAATAAATGGGTCATCCCCGGAGAAGTGTTGTGCCACGGAAGATCATTTCTTCTGTTATTAAAAAGTTTAAAACTTTTGGAGGGGCCCTGCGCTGGCTGGTCCTTTTCCGGGGTTTTCCCCCCCCAAAAGAGGCCCGTGGGGCCGGGACCAAATTTCCCCCACATAATCAGATACCCCCCCATTGGCTTAGACCTGCAGGGGAAAAAGTCCCCCTAATTCTGGGGCCCCTTTTTGGGGGTTTTGGGGGCAGGTACACGTCACAAATTTTTTGGGATTTTGACTGCAGGTTCTTGCAACCCGTTCTGCCGGCAGGGTAGGTGGGCCATTTTAGGTTTGGGGCCTTTTAGGGGACTCCGGAAAAAAAAAACGCCCCCAGGGTTTGGGGGGTTTTCCGAAAGGGAAAACAGGGGGGGGGGAATTGGGGGGAAAAATTCTTTTAGTCTGTTGTCCCTAAATTTTGGGACAGGGTTTTAAGTTTTCCTTGACAATCTTTTTTTTAGGAAACACCAGCTGGGGTTTTTAGGTTACAACTAGGGGCATTGTTCTTCCCCTTCAGGGGGCTCTTTTTTATGTAAGTAGAAGTCTCTAATTTTATTTTGGGGTGGGTTTGGGGGGATGTTTATTGTCCTGGGGGCAACTTTTTTTTGTATCCCAATAGGGGGAAATTTTTGGGCCTCAGACCAGGGGGTGCCGTCCAGGTTTTGCCCTTGGCAACAAATACATTTACCCCGGGATAGCCCTTTTTGGGGTGAAAGTAAAGGGTTTGGTTTTTTTGGGGGCTTTTGGGGGGGGAAGGGTGGGGCTTTTTCCCCGGGGGGTAGGGGCCCGGGGGGTCTGTTTGTGGGTTTTTTGTTGATCCCGATTTTTAGCCGTGGTCTTTATTAATTTTTTTTGTAGTATCCCGGGGAAAGGGGGGGTTTTTGGTCTCGGGGTTTGGTAAGGTTTTTGGGGGGGGGAAGGTGGGGGGGGGAAGTTATTGAAGAATTATGGAAATTTTAAATAGGGCCTCCTCCCCGCAGTCCAGATAACAAGGAAAATCATTTGATTAAAGGAGGGACATCATGGGTTTGGGGGTGGGATGTGTACAAATAATAAAACCAGCTGACAAAGGGGGGGGCCAAAAGTGAAAGATGAACCCTTTGACCCATATCCAGGGAAACGAACAACGTTCCAACCCCCCCCCATTTCTCCAAACTTGAAAAGTTTATTTCCCCCAAAAGGGCTTTATAAAACAGCTAAAAAATGGGTCAAAAGTTTTCCCAAAAAAGGGCCAGAGGGGAGGAAGGGGCTCATCCCCCGGAATTTCCCCGGGCCCGGCTACTTCTACATGGGTCCCCCAAAACCCCCAAAGATGGAATCCTGGGAAATCAAAACATTTTCTGGGAATTGGGGCACTGACGAAAAATAAAAACAGGTTGGGTGGAAAAACTCCCCAAAACCCCCCGGTCGGGGGATACTCCAGTAACATCCAACAACCACGGAAACTTTGAAAAAAACTCAATGCCCTCCGGTTTTCCCAAATTTCCCGAGGGCACCATTTTTGGCCACTAAAGGGGTTTTAAAACCTTGCATAAAAAACATAACCCCACAGGGTGGAAACTAAAAGCAATTTTGGGGGGCACCTTTTTGAAACTAAACCCCCCCCAAAACAAAACCAAATAAAAACAGCTTTAAACAGTTCAATACTCAGCCACAACTATTTTTAAAATTTTGGGGAGGACCAAAATTTTTTACAAACGAATGGGAACTTCAATTTGGGGTCCCGATGGCACCCCAGTAACAAACCTTTTAAAGGTGAACCCGGAAGGGGCTTTTCATCCCAAGCAAAACCCCCAAACCCATGAGTACCTCCGTTTCATTGATTTAAAATCCCTTTTTCATCTTTGGGCTGCGGGCGAGGTGGCCCAACCTTTAAAAATTTCCCTAATGACTTCAATAACCCCTTTCCCCCCCACCCTCAAACCCTTAAACTTACCTATTCAGAAAAAGCAAAATTCACTTTTTGGATATACAATACACCTTAAAAGACCCCGGAACTCACCATCAGATAACCACAAAAACCCCCCCGGGCAGAACATCCACCCCCAGAAACGACAGGTTTCCCCCCAAAACCCCAAAAAAAAACAATCCATTATATACAAACCAGGCTATATGGTACAAAACTTATTTGCCTGACAAGGGAACCGGGCAACAAAATCCCCGATCTGAGGACCCAAAAAATTTTCCAATTGGGATTCAGGCCAAAAGTGACGGACAAAAAAAAAAACCACAAACGGGCCCCCATCAACAAGACTGTCTACTTACAAAACAAAAGACCGAGAAGGGAAAAACGAGTGCCCCTATTTGTAACCAACAACCCCCCAGCGGAGATCCCCCACAAAAAAATTGCCAAAGGGAAATTCAGCCTGTACTAAAATAGGGACAACAGACTCAAAGAAATATTCCCCCGTCCCCCCCCTCCTTTCCTTTTGGCAATCACCAAACCTGCGGCGAAATTTTTGGGCCGGAGTGCCCTGAAAGGGCCCCCAAAATGAAAATGGCACCCTCAACCGCCTGCAGGGAAAAGGGGCAAGAAAACCCGCAGTCACATCCACACTGCTGACATGTACCTGCCCACAACCCCAACAGGTGAAGAATTAGGGGACTTTTTTCCCTGCGGGTCTACAATGGGGTGATCTAAATTATGTGTGTGCAATCCCACCACAGGCCCCCATGGGGGGGGAAACGGGACAGAGACTCACCCCACGCATGAACCACCAGATTTCACTATAAAAAAACACGAACTGATCTTCCAGTGGCACAACATTTTTCCCCAGGGAAACCATTCTACAAAGATTTTGAAATATGGTTATAAGGGGACACTTTAAGACCAAGGGAGAAAAAGGGAGGGGGAATTTTAAAATTAAGCAAAAATTTTCCAACTGCAAAATGGAAAATATTCTTCCGTTTTTATTCAAACTAATGTGAACGGGGGATGGCCAAAAATTAAAACTGATGCTGGGAATAAGACGCAAAATACGCCCCCTCCGACGCCTCACAAGTTTCCAGATAGTTGATTTCTTACCTGTTTTTAAACACTAATACAAAAAAAGTGCCCCCAAAAAAAACGAAGTGAAACATCAAGGATTAGGAATATTGGAAATGCATTACTGCAAAAAAAATAAAAAAAATTTGGGATTCTTAGTTTACAGTTTTTGATAAAAGATTGATTAACTCACCTCCCAAAGCGCAAGGGAAAACCCCCAGTACGGGTAAGTCCCCAACCGGGAACATGTTACCTCACTAGGACCCAAAACCAGACTACAACATCTCAGGGGGATAGGAACCTGCTTGTCAGGCTAAGCTGGCTCAACTGCAGACAGCGCAGAAACTATTTTGCTCCCTCCCAAATACACTTCTGTAAACACCTGGAGGACAGATCCCCCCAGCCCCTCCTGACGGGGGCGAGTTGCACCCCAACCAAAAGGGAGGCCCCGGGAGCCCGCTCCAATCAGCTCAGGGCGGATCCAGGAACCCCAAAATTTAAAAAAACTCCCCTAGGGCTGTGTGCTGCGCCTTGAATTCCGGCTCCCCCTCGTTTACTTTTTCGGTTTATTTTTGTTTTGTTTTATCTTATCCTACCTCGGCCGTTTCTCCTGACCCGGCTTGCCTCCTGATTTTTTGTGCTTTTTTTCCGTTTGTTTTTTTGCCCTCGGTTTTGTTTACTTTTTATTCCTCTGGTTTCTGATTTTGGCTTTTTGCTTTCCCCTATTTGATATTGACCGGGGGGGACGTCGACTATTCTTGCTTCTGACCCCCCCAGCATTTAGCAGCGCGGGGACTGTCCACCCCATTTTTCCATCTGCCCCCTGGGGCAGCACTCAATTAGGCAGGGACAGTGGCTGGGTTCCAGTTAGGGCTCATCCCACCTCCCTTGACGTGGATATTAAATCCAGGCCAAAACCGTTACTGCTCAAAACCCCCTCACTATGGACCCCATACAGCTCGGGGTAGAGCAATGCAAGGGCAAACCCACTATCCGGGATCGGGGCGCGAGGTAAACAACAGGGGGCTACCCCAAACCCCCCGAGGGTCCCTGCTTAAACCCCCCCTCCTGTGGAAAACCCCCCATCCAGTTGCCCCCGACAGGTTCTCAGGGAAAAAAAGGCCTTTGTGGCATTTTTAAAAAGGGGTTTTCGCCTGTATTTTTGGCTCCGCCCACTTACCTCAGGGAATGAGGAACAAAGGGTTTTGGGAATTTCCCTGTCCCCCCTTTCTGCAGGGGGCCCCCCCCCCCCGTTGGGGGATTTTCTTTTTAACCGCATACTCACCTAAATGTCTTTTTGGAAAAGGTTCTTGCCGCTTTAGGGGTAAATCCCTTTTTAAAGACCCAATAGGGAAGCTGTGGCCAGGCTCAGCGACCACCTTGAGGCAGGTGAGAAGACTGTGGAGAGTTTGCCCGAATTTCGCGCTGGTGCAATTCCGCCCCGGGTGGGGAAAGACGCACTTCAATGCCAGTTTAGATTAGGGTTTTTGCTGACCCCCGTTAAGGTTTATTGGTGGCTTAAACCCCACCCCTGGTACCTTAGATGAGGCCAGGGACTGGCTGTTTTTTTTTCTGGGGCAACGTTTTATGGAGAACGACAGGAAAAGGTCCCCCCCCCCGGGGGTCCACCCATGGTCCCCCCTAAACCGTTGTTTTTTTCCCATTTTAAACCCAGGGGCCCATGCAATGGGGGGGTTTTTTTCTGTTCACTGCGGCCCCGGGAAAACCCTAGGATTTCCCGCAAAACCAGGGTTGTGCTTCTATGTGGGGGAAAAATGGGCCAGAATTTTGGGAATCTCCAAACGAAACCCCCGGGCAAAAAAACCCCAACCCTTGGGTCAGCCCCGGGGGATCACCAGGCGACAGTATTTCATATTTTATCTAATAAGTTTTCTGCTACCAGTTAAGATTTCATCTTTTTCGCTGTCCGTTTTCTGGGGGGCCCTTTTTTTTGGGGTTCTGGAATCACTTCCAATTTTGTTTTATGCTTTTTCCCCCGATGTCGGGCCACCTTGTAGACCCCCAGCTGACTCACTGGGGGTATGGCTATTGACTCCACCCCACTAACCCGGGGGGGCAATCCAAAAATTGTACTCCTGATTGGAGATGGGGTCGGATCCTCATATTGAAAAAATTTTTTTTTATTCTTTTTTTGCAGGGGGGTGCCCCTTAAAATTTTTTTTTTTTTGGGCTGCCCTGGCTTTTAAAAAATAACCCATGTTTGGACGAAATTCAGGGGGAATTAGTCATTGGGGAAAAAGGGGGGGGTTTTTTGACAGGTCTCCTTAAACCACTGGGGAATACTGATGTGCAGCCCCATCCTATCGGAAACGGGGGGTCCAGCGTTGAGGCCATGCGGCATCTTTTGGGAAGTTTGCGCTCGGGGTAAGTTTCCCAAACCTCGGCTCCTGGTGAACAGCCCCTTTTACCCGTACCTGAAAAATCCATATTGGTTCAGGAATGGCTAACCCCTGGGCCCCCCCTTTTTCTGGGTGAAATCACCCCTTCCTCGTATACATAACTGTCCCCCCCCGGCACTTCGTAAAAGGTATATTCCCCGCCTGTGACTTCCGCCCTCTAGCCTCCTTTCTCCCCTTTTTTGCATAGAGGGGGGGGTTAGAATAGAAGCCCGTTTTTTTTGATTTGCCCCAAAAGGCCCAAAGGTCACTGCCCCTACCGGTCCATTGGGAAGGGGGTATGGCCTGAGGGGAGATCAGGTTTCCCCCGAAACCTACCCCACGACGCCTGGTGAGGGAAAACCTGAGTCTCACCCAACAAACCCCCCAAACCCGGAAGATCCGGTGCCCCCCCAAAAAAGGGAAAGGGGGTACTGTCCCCGGGGAAGCTGTCTCAAATGCAGACAGGCGACGCTGATTGTCTCCCACCTGAAACCTTTTCGCGACGCCCTTTTGGGTGACAATCCCAGCCACTCCTGACAGGGCAGTTTTCACCAGCCAATGGGAGGACCCGGGGCCGCTCCAATACTTTTCAGGGGGGATCCAGGAATCCCATTTAAAAAATCCCTAAGGCTGTGTTCCGCGCCTGTGATATTCCGGCTCCTTGTTACTTGTTTTTTTTTTTATTGGTTTTGCTTATCTTTAAAACCTGACCCCCTGGCCTGTTTTTTTCCGACCCCCGGCTTTTCCTCCAATTTTTTTTTCTTTTTCTTCCGTTTGGGCTTTTGACCTCCGGGTTTTTTTTAAAAGTTTATTTCCCCTGGGTTCTGATTTGTGGGTTTTTGGCGTTCCTATTTGATATTGACCCGGGAACTGTCTACTATTCTTGCTTCGACGGCCCCCCGCACTTTAGCACCGCAGGGAAATGTCCCCCCCATTGCCGTCCCCGCCTAGGGCCAAAATTCAAGTAGGCAGGACAGTGGGGGTTTTGGGTTTCCCTTAGGGCTCACTGCAACCCCCCTACGGGACGCTGCTACGAATTATCCTCACTATTTTTTAAAAAAAGGGAGGCGGATCAGCAAGCCAATGAGGCTGCCATTCCCAAAAACTCAAAAAACAAATTTGGCTGTGCACATCCAAATTTTGAAAAACTAACTAAGGGGCACACTGAAAAAAGGGAGTACATACATTAAAAACAAAAACAGTGGCAAAACAAAAAAAAATTGAAACATCAAGGGGTATAGAATATGGAAAAAAATGCTAAGGGAAAAAAATAAAAAACCTGGGATTCTTATTTTTTTCAGTTTTTGATCAAAGATTTTTTAACTCACCTCCCATACGCAAGGGGATCCCAGTACAGGTGAGCCCCAAACGAACATGTTACCCCCCACTAGGGTCCATTCAGACACAACATCTCAGGGTGATAGGGAACCTGCTACTGAATTATCCGCCTTTTAAAAAGGTAGGGGGGAGGCCAAGCCAATGAGCGCCATCCTCCAATAGACTTCAAAAAACAATTAGGCTGTGACACCATATATTTTAAAAACGTAAGCAAAAGGTGCACACTGAAAAAAGGCAATAGCAAACATCTAATACAAATATCAGGGGACACAAAAAAATAAACTTCAAGTATATTTGGAATATTGGAAAAAGCATTACGTAAAAAAAATATGAAAAACCCGGGGGTTCTTATTTACATTTTTGATCAAAATTGATTTAAACCACCCCCCAATAGCTCAAGGGGGCCCCGAAAAGTGAGTCCCCTAACACTGAACATTTTCCTCACAAAGGGGTCCATTTAACAAACACTCAGGATGAAAAACCTGCTCGAATTATCCCCGCACATTTTTTAAAAAAGGGTAGGGGGAGTGCAGCAAAACCAAGAGGCTGCCCTTTTTTAACGGTGGGCCTGACAAACTACGCTGAAGGCCCCCACCGCTTTTACATCCGGGGGTGGGCCTCTGTGATCACCGCAGGCGAGGTGGTAGCTGGAGGGACCACGCCGGGGCGAGTCAAGGGCCCCTTTCTTCACCAACCCCCCAAAGCCCGGGATGGACTTGGCTTGGGGGACCCCCCAGTCGCTACCCCTGCGTGGGTACCCGGCCGGTGAAA